>PVIH01003470.1:0-160190 GCA_004025045.1 Sigmodon hispidus
ACACCTGACTCACTCTTGAGGGAGGGGGGAAAGAACTGGATTTGGCCAGAAGTGGAGACTGATCTAAGCATTACTGGGTCAGTGGGACCATAGGACTGTCTGCTCCCTGCCCTGGGAGGGGATGGGGAGTTGCAGAGGAAAAAAATGACCAGATGTGTTGGGAGGGGGAAGAGACCTTGAATAAGGATATACAGGGATGGAAAAAAAAATTCAGAGGGAAAGATGAACACAAAGAAAATATAGGTGTAGCAATCTTATTTGTATTTCTTCTCTTGATAAGCCATGCTTATCATTCTTATCCTCTGTATAGTTATTAACTCTTCCACATTTTAAATTCTTTTTACTGTGTTTTTTTTGATAAATACAAAATAAAGAAGGAAGAAAAAAAAAAAGACACACCCTAACACGATGGATTCAAAAACAAAAGCCAACCTTCTGCTGCATACAAGAAACATGCCTCAACTCCAAAGACAAACACAGGCTTAGAGTAAAGGACTGGGAAAAGATGTTTCAATCAAATGTCCCCAAGAAAAAAGCTGGTGTTGCTATACTAATATCCAACAAAATAGACTTCAAACTAAAACCAATCAAAAGAGACCAGGATAGACATTATTTATTCATCTCAGGAAAAATCGATTAAGATGAGATCTCAATACTCAATATTTATGCCCCTAATATAAGGACACCTTCATATGGAAAAGAAACACTACTGAAGCTTAAGCCCCACATCAAATATCACACTCAAATAGTGTGAGACTTCAATACCCCACATTCACCCTTGGATAGGTCAACCAGACAAAGAATCAACAAAGAAATAGGGATCTAACAGATATTATGATGCAAATGAACTTGGTAGATATTTACAGAAGCTTTCATCTGAACACAAGGCAGATACATATTTCTCAGCACCCCATGGAACTTTCTCTAAAATACTTGATTATAAGGCAAATATCAATAGGAAAAAATGGGAATAACGGAATAACCCCTTGTACCATATCAGACCACTCTGGCCTAAAGTTAGAATTCAAACACAACAAAAATCACAGAAAGCTTACAAACTCATGGAAACTGAACATCTCTACATTGAACCGCCTCTGTGTCAGGAAATAAGTTAAGAAAGAAATCAAAGACTTTCTAGAATTCAATGAAAATGAATTCACAACATACCCAAACTTATGGGACACAATGAAAGCAGTGTTAAGAGGAAAATTCATAGCATTAGATGCCTATAGAAAAAAAAAAAAGAGAAAGCTCATGTAAGAGACCTAACAACTCAGCTGAAGGCTTTAGAATAATTAAAAGTACTGAATAACGTGAGTGGCACAGACACTAAGAACAACAATCAATAAGTGGGACCTCCTGAAACTGAGAAGCTTCTGTAAAGCCAAGGACACAGTCAATAGGATAAAATGACAGCCTACAGAATGGGAAGAGATTCACCAACTCTACAAGTGATAAAGGACTGTTCCCTAAAATGTATAGAGAACTCAAGAAACTAGAGCCCAAAACCTTGAAATCAAAAATCAAAAAATGGGGTTCAGCACTAAAAAGGGAATTCTCAGCAGAAGACTTACAAATGGCTGAAAGGCACTTGAAAAAGTATTCAACTTCTTTAGCCATCAGAGAAATGCAAATCAAAACAATTTTGAGATACTACCTTACACCTGTCAGATTGGCTAAGATAAAAGACATAGATGACAGCCTATGCTGGAGAGGTTGCAGAGCAAGGGGAACACTTCTCCATTGTTGGTGCAAGTGTAAGCTTGTTCAGTCACTCTGGAATGCAGAATGGAGATTTCTCAGAACACTGGGAATCAATCTCTCCAAGGATCCAGCAATACCACTATTGGGCATATGCTCAAAGAATGCACATTCATACCCCCAAAACATTAACTCAACTATGTTTATAGCAGCATTATTTGTAATTAGCAAAAATATGGAAACAACCTATATGCCCCTTAACTCAGGAATGGATTAACAAACTGTGGTACATCTACACAATGGAGTACTGCTCAGCAGTAAGAAAAAATATTTGCAGGCAAATGGATAGATTTGGAGAATATCCTTCTGAGCGAGGTCTCATAAACCCAGAAGGATAAGCAGGGGATGTACTCACTCATTAGTGGACTTTAAGCAAAAACATTCTTTTTTTTTCATTGAAAGATGATGGGAGAATAAAGTGACTTAAAACACACACACACACACACACACACACATACACACACACACACACACACACACACACACAATATGACACAAAACAAAACTTCTGGTTTGTCTGTAGAAGGTTTGCTAAGCAGAAATCTGTAGTGGCCATACTGCATCCGTAGGTATTAGCTGTGTTCTACTCTTGCTTTCTTTATCTGTAGCTGAGCCTAATTTGGCTTGAGAAGCTTTAGGTTTTATTTTTTATGTTTCATGTATTTTAGAGAAAAGAGAAGTTTTATTACTGTATGGTTTTTTTCATTATCTATTCTGAATGTTTTGCTTTTTTATATAATGTTTGATATTGTTTTTCAGAAAAACAATTTAAAAAAAGAAAAATGCTGGCAGGACTGATGGAGTCCATCTGTCAATCCTCTTAGTTCCCCAGACTCCAATGTCAGGTTAAAATACAAAGAAAAACAAAACAAAAAGCCATGAATTTTGTACAGAATTTATTTTATGGAAAATAACCAATTACATGGTCTGTTAAGCTTATATCAGAGTAATTTTGACAGTCCAGAAGGCTGGTGGTCACTGCAAAAAAACCCTGGGAGTAAAAAAAATACATATACATAATGTACATGTGTGCTCACACACACATTTTAAATACATGGTTCAGGTAAGAAACAAAAGTTATCACTTTGTAATAGGTACAAAATACAAAGGCCTGACCTAGGTATTTTGTATTCACATGAGATGGAGGGGTGGAGTTCTGATTATATTGTGGAGCCTGATTTCTTAATTTCACCAATTAACTGTGATAATTTGACAAAAGTCAAGCAAGTGAGCAAATGTATTAACTTACTCTTGCTTCCACCTAGCTCATTTTAAAAGCTGTCTGTCTTGTCCCTTTGGGCTCTCAGTGTTTCCTCTACAATCCTCTGAATGCTGTATTTGCCACACTTTGGACTCTCCATCTTTGTCACCTGAACATAAGTGAGAAACTTTTACAAAGTCACCTCTTCCCATAATGTTTCTGGCCTTGTGTGACTCTCATGTTGGGCTTTTCCCCTCACTGCTTGTTCTTGTGGCAGTATATATTTTCCATGCTAAGTCTCTGACATCAGTAGTCATTTTTCTAAAGCAAGAAGCAAACCTTGATATCTCTTCTTTTAATATGGGGTAAGTCCTGGAATAAATATGGGTGAAAAAAAATGAATTAATGACATTAAGAATTTTAAAGCTTTAGAAACAGCACTAGGGAATTTACTGAATATATTACTTCCTTCCAAGGAATTCATGGTATAACAGTAGGAGATTGAAAGGCAAATATTTTTAAAATATGAGAAAGAAAACATCAAGAGTATAGACCAGGAAGAGGTTTGTTGATTGATTTGAAAGGAAAGAAAGAGAGAGGTTCAAGCCAAAGATGAAATAAAATGCAACTGGATACAATCCACATTTCTTCCCAGAGTGCCTGATTTGGTTGGATACAATAGTCATGATTACCAACTTTTTTGTTTAAAATCATTTTGGTATATAGTAAGTGTTTATTATACTTTAGCGAAGATCACAGGCAAGTATATAACATAGGCAAATTGCTAAAAATAATTTAAGAGATTTATTTTGTTATATTTGTGTATTAGATTTATCTATACATATGCACACCATGTTTTTGGATGCCTGTGAAGTCCAGAAGAGAATGTCACATCCTTTAGTACGACAGTTACAGGTAGTTGTGGACTACCTAATTTAAGTGCTTCGAACTGCACCCAAGTCCTCTGCAAGATTAAGTACAGGTTCTTAACCACAAAGCCACCTCCCCAGTCTCTAACATCAGGTTTCTTACAATGAGACAAAGTCTTTATTGTGTCAATGGTTTTGAGTAATCTCTTCTCAGACTGAGTGGATTTCATTCTTAGTCATGTGGAACCATACTTACTATACAAAGTGCATATAGTGTGCTACTCTTCTGTACAACAGCTTTGAGCTAGCTGCATGGATGATGCTGGAAGGACATGGTATACAGCTTCCTGGAATCTGCATCCCATACAATGCAAATTCCCAATCTAACATGTTTCTATACAGCTTGGAAAAAGAACAGAAAGTTATTTTTTCATAGGTAGTGGTGAGGAAATCTACCACTAGCGTGCTGAAATTGCTTATTATTGTAAAATAACCTTAAGGTTAGTTCTTTGAGAACTTCATACAATGTATTTCAATCATATTGACTGCCACCTCTAACTATTTTCAGATACCCCCTTCCCTATCCTCCCAAGTTGTGTTCACTTTTTTTACTGATAATATAGGATACTATGCATGTGATTTGATAAAGATTTCTGCCCTATGACATTTAATGGTTGATGTATTTACTCATGATTCTGAATTTCAGATGATTTTGATTCTACTAAAATTAAAAATAAAGTATTTTTGATATATGATATTTTAATATATTTAGGTCAAAATATATTAAAAGCAACCTATAGATTCAATGCAGTTCCCATTAAAATCTCAACACAATTTTTTACAAACCTGAAAGAACAATAGTCAATTTCATTTGGAATAACAGGAAAGCCAAGATTGCCAAAACAATTTTGCTCAACAAAAGAACCTCAGGAGGCCTCATCATCCCTGACTTTAAGTTATACTATAGAGCTATAGTAATGAAAACAGCCTGGTACTGGCATAAAAACAGACTTGTGGATCAATGGAATCAAATTGAAGATCCCGACATTAACCCAAAAACCTATGAACACCTGATCTTTGACAAAGAGGCCCAAAATATTCAATGGAAAAAAGGTAGTATCTTTAACAAATGGTATTGGCATAGCTGGATGGCAGTGTGTTAAAAAATGCAAATAGATCCAAGCCTATCACCCTGCACAAAACCCAAATCCAAGTGGATCAAAGACCTCAACATAAACCCAGCCACACTGAAGTTGATAGAAAAGAAAGTGGGAAATACCCTCCAATGCATTGGCACAGGTGACCACTTCCTAAAGATAACACTAGCAGCACAGACACTAAGAACAACAATCAATAAGTGGAACCACCTGAAACTGAGAAGCTTCTGTAAAGCCAAGGACACAGTCAATAAGACAAAACAACAGTGTACAGAATGGGAAAAGATTTTCACCAACTCTACAAGTGACAGAGGGCTGATCTTTAAAACATATAGAGAACTCAAGAAACTAGAGCCCAAAACCTTGAATAACCCAATCAAAAAATGGGGTTCAGAACTAAAAAGGGAATTCTTAGCAGAAGAATTACAAACGGCTGAAAGGCACTTGAAAAAGTACTCAACATCTTTAGCCATCAGAGAACTGGAAATCAAAACAACTTTGAGATACCACCTTACTCCTGTCAGAATGGCTAAGATTAAAGACACAGATGACAGCCTATGCTGGAGAGGATGCAGAGCAAGGGAAACACTTCTCCATTGTTGGTGGGAGTATAAGATTGTTCATCCACTCTGGAATGCATTATGGTGATTTCTCAGAAAACTTGGAATCACTCTTCCCGAGGACCCAGCAATACCACTATTCGGCATATACCTTAAAGATGCACATTTGCACTCCAAAAGCATTAGCTCAACTATGTTCATAGCAGCATTATTTGTAATAGCAAGAACCTGGAAACAACCTAGATGCCCCTCAACTGAAGAATGGATTAACAAACTACATTGTGTACATCTACACAATGGAATATTACTCAGTAGTAAGGAAAAGTGCTATCCTAAAATGTGCAGACAAATGGATGGATTTGGAGAATATCCTCCTGAGCAAGGTATCACAAACACAGAAAGATAAGCAGGGGATGTACTCACTCATTAGTGGACTTTAAACAAAAAGCAAAGCATTCCGAAGCTGCAAGCCACAACCACTGAACAGTTAGGGATCTGAAGCACCTTGGAACAGCACCTTGGAGCCCATTCCCTCCAGAGGAACACCTGATCCAGTCTTGATGTTGGGATGAGGAAAGCAGATTTGCTAGAATGGATGTTGAATTAAGCCACTTTGTGACCTTGGGTCCTCCTGTCCTTGCTGGGGAGGAGATAAGTAGATAGGGAGAAGATAGAGTGACTGAGAGGTGTGGGAGGGGGAAGGGAGTTTGAACAAGGTGATAAATGGATAAAAAAATGAGACCTTATTCATAATAAAAAAGTAAAATAAATAAATAAATAAAATCCACTAATGAGTGAGTAAAAAAAAAAAACCACAAAAATCAAAACAAAAACAAACCAAAACCAAACAACAACAAAAATATGTATGTTCAGGTCAATGTTGCATTGATTATATTATTTTATCTTTGCATACTTAATGTTTAATATATTAATATAATGTAAATTTATTTATAATATAACAAAAATTTTTAAATACTTTGCTTTTATAGTATCTGAGTGAGAAGTTGAGAAAATGTACTAATGTTTTCATGAAGTGGATAAGAAACAACATAAGGAACTCCTTCAAAGAACTTGGAAGTTTCATTTGTCTAATGCCCTTGTCTCTTACATGTTTTACCTAGACTTGGTCTGTAGATCATAAATGTCCTTTTGGATTTTACTTGAAACATAGAGGTAGTGACTAAATTTGAAAAGCTCAATTACAGTCAGTGTCTTTGACCTGAGATCATAACATGTGTATACCTAATGTTGAGTAACTAGGGCAAGCATCAACTGTCTCTGTAGGCTACACTGGTAATATATTACTAAGGGTTATCTAAGGAAACAGAACTAATAGAATTTATACATACATACATACATACATACATACATACACACACATATATGTGTGTATATATATATATGGTCTTTATTCGACTGGCTAACAGACTGTGGTCTGGATAGTCCAAATTGGTTGCCTAATCAATGATGGTAAGGTCGAGTAACTTATAGTTGTTTGTCCCTGGGGCTGGGTGTGTCTCAACAATTCCCACTTTGTTTATGGGATCCTAGAGAATTCTGGGAAAGCTGCTGGCCTTCAGTCTGTGTTAAAATCTTGGAAAAGTTTAGTTTAATACTGCAAAAGAATAGATAAAATTGCCATTGAGTTTTAGCAAGTGAGGATAAGCAAGCAAAAAGAAAAAAAAATATTTTCTTCTTCCCTGTCCTTTTCTGTGAACTGCCCACAGAAGGTGTGGCCCAGATTTAGGGTGGATCCACCAACCTTCAGAGATCTGATCAAGAATACCCCTTAAAAAACTTCTCAGAAACTGGGGTTTTCGTTTATTACAGATAGAATCAGGCTGAGAACTGAAGTTGTCCATCACAGGTAGATTGTACAATGTTGTTTTCTTCATTCAGCAATTTGAAGATTAAGAACATCTTCTGATAGCTTGAACTGGAGCACAGGTGTGAGAGATTTTCACTCGGTGAGAGTTTTTCAGATTATTTTGTGTTTTATTAATTTGCTTTTCTGTGAGGTTCTTGACTCAAGAGCTGACTATGGTATAGGAACAGCTTGGGGTGGAAGTGGGTGGGGAGAGAACAAAAAGCAGAGACCATTTCTATGTGATGTCATATTGCCTGCAGTCATAACAGCACTTTGTTTTTATCTCCCATAATTGACTGTGGAACATGATTAATATTGTAATATTATGAGTGAGTGGAAAAGAGTGGAAAGCACACTGAATAAATCACAGAATCAATTAAATGTAAATACATATGTGTGTGTGATAGTGAATTCATAAGGTAAGATATTTGTATTATGTTTTCCCTTTTATTTCATCTCAGAATTAAACAAAAGTAGACAATATTGCATTTCTAAAAAATGTCTTCTTATTAAAATGACAAAAACTGAATCTTCTTGTATTTTAGTGTTATAATAAGTTTTGAGATAGACATATATATTTATCACTAATACAGGAAAGAAGTTCCTTGTTAGAATCTGAGCAACTTTTTGATGACCAAGGGATTTACTTCTCAGATCAAGAAGATATCCCTTCTGAAACCAGCAAGATGACTCAGTAGGTAAAGGGTCTTGTCTTTGATTGACAACCTGGGTTCATCCCTGGAGCCAAAGTAAATGTGGAAAGAGAGAACTGATTCCTCAAGTATTTTCGTGTGGCACCTCTATACCTAGTACGAGTTTACTTTTCCCGTAACAATAAAAATAAAATAAATTCCTAAAAATACATAGCTTCTATATTTCTGTAACTACCTATAAGTTCAGCATTTTGAGGAGTGTATTTTACCAAAATACTTATCATAGAAAATTCCAGAAATAAATAATGTATAAGTTTTAAATAGTTTAACTGTAATACATTGCAATTAATTATTCTAGTTTTCTGTGATATATAACTATGCCTAATTTGTATATTAAACCATATCATAAATAACTATGTATAGAAAAATATCTGTATTGTAGATGATTTGACATATCCTCTGGAGTATTGTAGTACTTTAAATTTGGAACAATGAAGTATCAATACTGTACTATAAAATGAAGGGGAATTCTAAAAATTTTGTGAAAAGAACAAGACTGGTTATGCAATCAATAGATACAGTCAGGATGCTGAGGCCAGATAGCTGCAAGTCAAGATACAAGCAGAGGAAGAGTTGATATGGTTTGATTGATGGGAGGATAATGACATTAAACCCTTGGAGGAATTTGGAAACTATGAAATACCCACAATGAATATGCTAGGGAATAAATGAGGGAACTGTCACACAAATCTACTAGGGATGACTGTTAACTCTAGAAAAGAATGTTAGATATTTCATGTTACAGAGTGTTTAAACCTAGAACACCAAATAAAGACTGTGATTGAAAAAATGCTGAATGTCAATCATCAGTGACTGTCAAGGATAGATCAATCTGCAATGGCATGTGAGTAATAAATACAGCCAGGAGTGTCTCTAGTTTTCTTAGCACTTTTTGAAAGCTTGTTAGTTACAATGCATGAAACACAATGAGCAGCTTACCTTGTGGAAATCTGAGTGAAAAACAAAAAAAGGGGTCTGGATTTCAGAAAGTCTAGAGAAGATATGTAGTTAGTTGAAAGGTGAATGTGGGCTTCAGGAAAGTCAGGAGAACCAAAAACAAAACAATACAGATTGCTAAATATTAGAAAGTCAGAAATTGATGGTCCAGGACTTGAGGGTACATAAAGATCAGAGTGCAAGCAAGGTAGTTTGGTGTGAGATAGCAAGGTGGTTTGCTTTGAGATAGCAAGGTAGTTTGGTCTGAGAGAGCAAGGTGCTTTGGTCTGAGAGAGTAAGCTGACTTAGAAGGAATAGCCAGGTAATCTAAGTTTAGTAGGTAGACTCCACATGGTAAAATGAAAAAGCAGAACTGACTCCTATAAGCTCTCCTCTGACCTCTTCACATGCAGGGTCTGCATTTGGATCTGTACTGCTCTAAATTAATGTTAAAAATTAAAGCAATCCTCAATAGTTTTTGAGATTGTCATACAATATATTTTGATCAGATTAACCTTCTCCCAACTCTTCAAAACCTTTCCCAACATTCTTATACAGTGACCTCTCTCTCTCTCTCTTTCTCTCTCTCTCTCTCCAATCAAATCCAGTTTGTGTCCTCAAATTCTCTTTTGTGTGAGATCAACCCATAAACTGTGGTCAACGTACCAAGTATCATCACCATTAAAGAAAGAAAAGTGACTTATCTTCCTCAAGCAGCTATTAATAACAAATAGTTCCTTGATTAAGGGTGGGACTTTGTGCTGGGATTTTGTCTTTCTTGAACCTGAAAAGATTTTATTTATGCTGTTACAACCACTGTGAGTTTATATGTGCAACAGCTTTATTGTGCCACATTATACTGTTTCTTTTTAAGCATCTATTGCCTCTGGCTCTTAACATTTTTCCAACTCCTCTTCTACAGTGAATGATCCTGGACCTTGGAATAAAGGATGCGCTATAGGTGTTATATTTAAGGCTGAGACTCTGCAGTCTACTATTCTCTTCTTGGTCATAAATTGTGGGTCTCATGTGTTAATTACCACCTATTGCAAAAAGAAAGGCCAATGATGAGGACTGAGAGATGCATTCTTCATTAGGCATAATAATAAATCTTTTGGAGTTTGTTTAGAACTATGGAACTTATCTTGAAGCTATATCCTTTTTTGCTAGCTTTCATAGTGATAGTGGATGCTATACATACCACCAGAGAAACAAAAATAATCATTGGTTGTACCTATTTTTGAATCCTGTGAGCTCCATCAATGATTGGCCTGACAACCATACCCACTTGTGCAATAAAGGTAGACTTGTTATGGGAGCAACCAAATAATCTGTGATTGGATTTAATGCCCATACCACAAGACAGAAACCCTACTGTTGGCAGCAAACCAATGGCAAGATAGGTTACAAATCCTAAGTGAAAACATACTGGAAAACAAAAAGCGTTGTTTGTTTTACATTTATTTGGTTTGATGGGACAGAATAACTAGCTAAAGGCATCAACAACATTGTAGTAGGGATATTTTTTGAATGTGTGACACAGCATGAACCCAACACAACTTCTGAAGAAACAACTTACAAAGCTTAGCTGGCAGAGAGATATTGTCAGCCATTCACAGGGTATTATGAGAAAGTATTCACCTGCAAAAATTTCAAATTTCTGAAATATTTCACAAGGTGTACTCTGTGAGATTGTACGTATTCCTCAAAGCAGTTTTTTTCTTGTGGCCTTGTGACTCTTGTCCTCAGAAATGTTTATTTGGTGACATATTTTTAGTTCTTGGTTGTGATGGTTTCTGTTTATCTATTTGTTTTTGATTCAAGATATCTAGTTCAGGCTGGTCTTGAATTCTTCATCAGTCTGCTTCAGCCTCCTGAGTGTTGGAACTACAGATGTGTATCCCTGCAGCTGCAATACACTTGACATTCTAAGAAGCAATATTTTGTAAGTGGAGAAGTTATAAAAATAAATGTTCAGAATTTATACTATATTTCTTAGAATTTCAGCAATCAGTTTCAAATGATGTACATCATATCACAAAGGGGCATATGCTAGATTAGAACAAAGTTCCACAAAGTCCTAGCACAGGGTCCTTCTCTAGTGATCACTAACAGAGTTTAATAACAAATGAGGCATCCAAATGTTATTGAAAGATAAGTGAAGAAAATCTCTGAGACAGGTTAGATGATTCTGAGTCTCATCCTCTTGGTGGAAATGGAGAGAAAAACTAGTCTTATATATTTTTTGTAATTTATTTATTGTTAAGAATACTTCTACACAGTGATGGCTAAGGAAGATGCATTTTCTGTTGGTCCAAGAGGGTATTATGGGTGGGAATGACACCATTAACTGGTGGTTTATGGCTTTGGGGAAATAGTGGGACATCCTGTTTGCTTGATCAGCAGTTAAACCTTAGGTTGCTGTTTTGACCTTGCTTCACCCAGAGGATTATTTCTATAAACTTGAAAACTGAAACCAAATAAGTTCACATACACAAGAGAAGTCCAGCGGAAGAAAGTCAAATCTTTTGTTTATCTCCAGGGTGTGAATGGCAGCCAAAGACTGTTCCACTGTTCCCTCTCTGGAAACAAGGTGATTTACATACCTCTTGGGTTTATGCTCCTGATTAGCTATGTAAATAACTTTATTCAACAAAGCCTCCTCTTCTCTCTTGGGTTTTGACCTTTGGAACCCCTTACTAATGTTTGTAGAAATTAAATAATGATCATTAAATATTAGCTGTTTAGAAAACATAAAGGTCTAGTGGAAAACACCCTATTAAAATATAAGTACCCTAAAATAAGCATAGTTTTATTAACAATTATACTTCCCAATGGCTAGAAATAATTATTCTTCTACTCGATGAATAATATTATGAAGAACTTTGGAGTCTGGCTCCCTGCATCTCCCAGCACATAAATATGAATGATAAGCATCATTAGCAATACATTGCTTTGGATTCAAGGCCTGTGATTTTGTTGGTTTACAGTCCTACTGGAGGATCTCCAGGAGACCATTCACTCGGTAGAGAACTTTATAGTTCACAAAACCCTGAAATAGGTTAGCTTTTGATTTGCTTTCCATGCTTTGTTTTTTCAAACACTAATATTAGTCTTTGTGTTACGCCGACAAAAAACAAACAACAAACAAAAATACAAAAACAAAAAAGAAGTCTTAGGAATTTAGCCTTGTTCATTCAGATCAGACCTGTTCTTACATTGGAGAGTTGAACTCTGTACTTACTGTTTTAACTCATTAAGCTAATGTAATATAGTTCACTCCGAAAATTAAAAGTAATTTTGGTCTCTGTAAACTCCTCTCTCTCTCTCTCTCTCTCTCTCTCTCTCTCTCTCTCTCTCTCTCTCTCTCTCTCTGTGTGTGTGTGTGTGTGTGTACGTACAATGAGGCCAGAAGATAACCTCTGCTGCCATTCACTTACTGGCCTTTTCAGTTAATCTCACTGGTCAGAGGGCACCCAGGGAGGTCCTAGTCTCCATTTTCTCAGCACTGGAATTACAAATTCACACCACCATTCTCTGATTTTGCATGGATTCTGGGCCTTGAACTTAGCCTCTGACTCCTGAGCAACAACCTACCTTTTGAGCTATTGTTTAATCCTCTGCAATAATTCCTTTACCGTCACCCAAAGCTGGATTTTCCATGCAATGGCTGAACTACACTCCATATATGCAATATCATGTGGATATGATACTGACTAGCAAGTTGAATTATATGACCTCTCACTTTTTAGGATAACTACAGGAGGTTTCCTGAAATAGGAAGAAATTCTAGGTTCCTATTAAACCACTCAACACTAAGCAAGAAAAAAAGAAGCATCTCTACCAATACATTGGAATTTTGATAATGTTGATTAATGTATGCTCAAAATTTCTTTGGGTTTCAAATAAGAAATAAATGTACAATATGCACTATATAATCTATAAATTATTATATACACATAACATGTGAAGTATTAAATATGTTTAGTATTACATACAATGATATGGTATTATAGGTAATATTTACAGTATTAAATGTATATATGTATGTAAAATGAAGTAAACAAGACAAAATATAAGAAGCACGTCAGAATCAGCCCACCAAAAAATAAAGTAGAAACATAGCAAAGAGACCACTGAATTTTAGGGTCCCTGGGTTTCTCTTTACTCCAGTAAGGCTTGGCTAAAATAACACAAGCCTTATAGCTTACTAATTTTTCAGGCTAATATTTGGACATAATTTGTGTGCTTTATAAGCCTGAAAAACCCACAAGAGGCCCCAGATTGCTGACGTAACTGTCTTTGAATTCAACAAAGCCCATTACCACGTCAGTGAGGAGGATGGGTGGAGAGTTCTGAAGGCTGGGTTTCTAGGCACCCAGAGGGGTTTCTACGGCAGCTACTGAAATAATAAACTCTCCTGATTTTGGCACCAACAGGAGTCATTTTCACAGTTCACTTCTAATCACAGATAATTCTTTTTTTATTATGTCATTTTAGATGTTGTTATTGCACACACAGAAAATGTTGCTATGTGACGGAGAACTATAAACTGTACATATGATAGCGGTCCTAACAAAGGGTGACTGTCTGCAGTCTGGGGCTTAAGAGTAGGAGTTGTGTGCGCATGTGCGTGTGCCTGTGTGTGCGTGTGCGTGTGATCTCCTTTCATTTTCAGAAGAAACTTTATGATGACTAAATCTTGAACTAGACTTTCTGTTATCGAAAAGAAATTAAGAATTCACTCACGATTTTACCAATGAGGTTTTGTTTAAATTTGGGGGAGAGCAGAGTCAGGCAAACAATTTGTATAGTTCCCAGAAATAGAGATTAAGGCTAAACACTGAGTGTGAATGTGTTTTGTGTTAGACAAGGCAACTTTTGGTGAAGAAAAAAAAAAAGAGGGAGAAGGAAGGGAAGGAGGAAAGGAAGAAAGGAGAGAGAAGAGCTAATTTTACTGACTTCTACAGGATTTCAATACCAATGTCATATCCCTACCATCATTTCAAGGGGTAAAATACATAACTTTGGGAAGAATATTCTTTTTCATTTTTCATAGTTTTTATTAGGATGCTGATTTATAATTTTTAATTTTTGTGTTACAATGATTTGAATCCATGAAGCTTCAAGAGGGAAGGTGAGATCAATTAAGAATGAAGTGTATGTTTATGAAATGTCTCAAATAGAACACATTTCTATCTAACATCATTTTCACAAATATAGCAGTTATTAGCCTGTTACTGAATATAGTATTTTATGGTCTCCCACTCTCTAATTAAAAATATATTTATTTATTCCTTTGTGTGTAGGGGCACATGTGCCATGATGAGCTTGTGATCAGAGGACAACTTGGTGAGACTGCACATTCTCAGCTTGGAGACAAATGCCTTTACCTGCTGAGATATCTTGAGGGCCCTGTCTTTCTAATTTTATTTATTTATTTTTGATCATTTGAGACTATGTATGGAAATTTCCTTTAGTTTTGGAATCTATATATATACATTTCCTAAGAATAAAGACCATTGCTTCTATGTTTACAGAAAATTGCACAAACCAAGTTTTGCTTTTAGAATTAAGAGGCTTGCTTGTAGAGTTTGTGCACATTTCATCAATTTTCTTACTAAATTCCTTACGGTAATTGCTTACTAGTCTGGGATCTGGCCCAGAACTATACATGGAAGTTAGTTTTTTTTTTTTTATTACAATAAGATATTCTTGCAAGTACATATTTTAGTTAGTACCACTATGGTGTTTTTTCATGAAAATTTACTAATTATGATCTTGGGTCTGCTTTGTATTCATCTCTCTTTTATGCCAGAACAAGATAAAACAGTAACAGCTCACAAAGCAAACTGATAACAAAGGAGCTTAGAAAATGTACATGATGATGCCATTAAAAACAAACAAACAAACACCTCCCTCCAAATAACCTACCTTTTTTAGGTGTGGGGGCCCATGCACTTAGTCCCAGCGTATCATGAGGCAGATGCTGGAGGGTCTCTTTGAGTTCAAGTCCAGATTGGCCTGCATAGAGTTCCATGGCATCCTAGCTGCCCAGGGAGACTTTGTATCAAAAAAAAAAAAAAAAAAAAAAAAAGTGAGAATTGGATAAGGCAATGAAAAGTAGGAAAAGCCAGCCAATGTTCTTCTCTGGACTCAGTACAGACAGGCACCATGGGCATGCAAAAACATGCACAAATGTGCATACACATGCAACTACCCCACATACACTTGTTCAAAGTCATACTGAGTATGAAGAACATTTTGAATATCATATCATATTAGAGCACGCACCTCTTCATGAAGACAGGACATTCCTCAGGATGCAGAACAACTCAACGTTCCCTTGCAGGTCTGAAATAGAGGGAAAGAACAGGACAGTGCTCAAGAGAATCTGACATCAGTGGTCAAAATGATTCACTGAGCAGAAACCAAACAAGGAACTAGAAAATCAAATCAAAGACAAGCATACGTTCTGATATGCGGCCTGGGTCAAGAGTATGGTTCACTTAAGAACAGGAAAGAGTGTGCATAATCTGGTTTTAATTTCCTAATAGTAGCATTGTAGTACAAATAATTATTTTTGTTGTTGAAATTATAGATATTGTTGTATTCTTTATTTTATCTTCTTTACTTGGTATTGCTGCTGTTTGATTTTTTTTTTGACTGGGTCTCTATCTTCCTGACTTCTGGGATTACTGGGTGAGCCACCATGCCTAACTCTATGTCTTCAGGTTTTATAATAAATAATATATTTACTTTTAACTATTAAATTTGTTTTATAGTAGAGAGACAGACAAATATCTATGTTGTAGTTCTTATGTAAATAACAACTAAAATCATAATTATCAATAGTTGTTAAAGCTGAGATTTAGTGGGGACTATCCCAGAATTTCAGAAGAATGCAGTTCTGGTTGATTACAGTGAGTTCCCAGAGGGCCCTGATATGTGTACTTCCCAATGGACTTTGAGGGAACAAATAGAGACTTCTAATTTGTTGAATGGGAGTAAGGTAATAATCTAGGTTGCTAGGGTGATGGATGGAAGAGGAATATTAAATAAGCCAAACATTACATTTTATTACATTTAGGAAAGGGGCTGATAAAAGTAAGAACCCAGAGTATTTGCCAGTGATATTGACAACAGTTAATGACACCAACAGACTTGACCATGGGCCAATCTAGACAGTCCCTTATTGAGATCCATTACAGTGATTGTAGATTGCATCAAGTTAATAATTAAAAGTCTTAATTACAGCATCCCAGGTTTTTAAATCTCAAAACCTGCAACTTTCCAAAAGCTAAACATAAATAGAAGACCCTACATCATGAATCTTGTTTCATACACATTTTCTAAAATATTGCTAAGACTTAGAGATGTAGCCCAGTGACTTATAACATTGAATCACCTAGTTTGGTCTCAAGTACTGCAAAAATAAGGAGGCAAAGTCTATACAAATATAGAAAACTTACCTTCAGGAAATTTTACATATGTATAAAACGTATATGAACCATAATGAATTTTTTACTTGCTCTTGTACCCCATCTTAAAGATTTCCCAATAATGCATATGCAAATATTATAAAACTCTAAAAATATATACAAAATATCCAAACACTTCTAAGATTTTATAATGAACAGGATTCAACCTATAGTCATATGTGAATGTTCAGCTAGACAGTAATTCCTCTGAAGATGTCCTGAGATGCCTTAGCTACTTTTCCTGTTGCTGTCACAAAGTATCTAGACAAAAGCAACTTAAAATAGAGTGGATTTATTTAGACTCATTTTTTGAAGCTTTAGTCCATCAGAGTGGGAGGGTCCCAGCAGCAGGAGGTTGAGGCAGCTGGTCTTTTGCATCCACAGTCAAAAAGCAGAGAAGTATAAACGCTTATGTTCAGCCCTCTTTTTCCTTTTTTTATACAATCCAGGATTCCAGTATAGGGGATTAATGCCAGCCACAGTAGATAGGCTTTCCCACCTCATTTAATCTATCAAGATATTCTTCCATAGACATGCCTAGTAGCCTATTTCCTAGATGATTATAGATCTCATCAATCAGCAGCTGAGATTAACCATTGCATGGGGACACCCTCCCAACACACACACACACACACACAGGATTTGGCTTCCAGAACATTTGCTCTGTTAAGTGAAATGTAAAAATTATGTTTTATCTTTGAACAAATCATTTTTAGTATGACAAAATCACCACATTAGAAAATGAACATAGATTTTTTAAAAAATGTTACTACTTATTTTTACTGTTTTTAGGGTTAGTAATGCTGAATCTTTAACCACATTTCTAAAATTGTAACTTTCAGACTAGCATGATACTGCACATGTTCCCCTGGGTAGTTTGTGGGAACTTTGTAGCCACTGGAAAGTGAAAATGCACACCTGAATAATTCTTTCAAGAAGCTATGTTGCTAACCCTAACCTTCATCACATTTCAGTTTGAATTTCAGGTTCCCAATGGCAACAAGTTGGCTCAACTTATTTTATAGGTGATAGACCTCTCTGGTAAAATATCAGTTATCAAAATAGGACAAATAACAGAGTAAAAGTTGATGAGAAAAATAAACTTGGAAATATCTGAGAAGTAACCATCAAATTCTTGTGAGATTCCCATAGTTTTTATGTTCTCACTGTCCTAAGTATCTTGCTATGTAAAAGAAATATGACAGTGTGGGTAAGAGAGAGAAAATAAAGTGAAAGATGGTACCCTAAATTCTATCTGATCTACTGATACAACTTCTTTCTAAATGCTCTATCTGGTTTCTTGCTGACTAACAGGGAAAGTCAAGGCATAGACTTAGGATAAGAGTAGGTAGGTAGAAGTTCCTTCCTTAGTTGACCTTAGTCTGGCTAGATCTGAAACTGAAGAGAGGTTTGTTTACTATTCTAAGACTCAAGCAATATAAAATATTTTCTATTTCTTAAACCACTGTGTCTCATATTTTTCTACTATGTATTGGTCTTCGTGTGTATATGTACGTGTGTGTGTACATGCTTGTGTGCATGTGCATCAGTGGTGGCTGTAGACTAATATGGGGTGTCTTCTTCTGTTATTCTTCACCTTATGTTTTGAGTGGGGATTTTTCATGGACCTGGATTTCATCAATTGGATTGACTACTTGGTCATAGAGCTCAAGAGTCCTTTTGTTTCCAACTCTCTGTGTTTGGGTTGCACTGTGTTCAGCCTTTTACATGGATTCAGGTATTCTCAGTGCAGTTTCTCAGACTTGCACAGCATGTGATTTACTAAATCATCTCCTGAGGCCCCAGCCACTAGATCTTGAATGCCAATCATTTACCATACACAATGTTTTTTTTAAACGATCATAGAAATAATAATCTTGCTCTACTTAAAAAGAGATTGTTACTTAAATTTCAGGAGTTTGCTCAAGATTATGCAGCTAAGAGAAAAATGGTCCATGCAAAAACCTCATCTATTGGACCCCAAATTCATGTTCTTTGCATTAATGAAGTTAATATTTTATTCACCAGATGTCTGCCTTGCATGCTTGCTTGGTCAGACAGAATTTAATATCTTCCATCAATCACATGATATTCATGAGCCTATCAGAGTCACCAAGAAAGCAATTTCTACTGCTACTGATTGTGTTTGCATCTTGTTACCCAGCCCTCAAACATTTCAGGTTTTTAGCCTATCTCATCCCCATCACCTTCACTAGTTAGTCTTTTCAGCAAAGCAAGAAGCTACCTGGCAAGAAGCCATTTAAAAAAAGAAGACTATACTCTAGTTTACAATTCCAGGGGATGTATGTAGCAGATTCAGACACTTTTGAACAAACACTAGGCGTGATTTTGAAGTTTTGAGGACTCATGTTGGAGGAGTGGTCAGTCCCCTTTGAAGACTGATCCCATGCTCTCTGCCCTTTCTGTTTGTTCCTGCATTCTTGGAGGGAGGATAGGCACTGTGCAGGGACATTTCAGTCTTTCAAAAATTGCCCTAAAGTTCAATCTTGTATTATGAGTGTTTATGTAACCCCTTAATAAACATTAATCCTTTTATATAATCAAGTGCCAGTGAATAATTCTTACAATATTGGGATGCATTCCACCATAGCAGGGAAAGCACTGTGTTCACAGTGAGAGAGCAAAGAGTGAATAGGAAGTATGACTGAGGGATAAATCTCAGGGTCCACTCCAAATGACTCATTCTTTCCAGAAAGACTCCATTATCCTAAAGGTTCTAGAACCTTCCCAGGTAGCACAGTCAACTGGGGACCACATATGTTCGACACAGATGCCTGTGGAGGAACTTTATACTCAAACCACAAAAGCATTATTTCATCCTTGGAAGAACCTCAAGTACTTACTTTAATCAGGCAGAATTCAGTCCCAGGCTCCTTGACTTCCTTTGATTTTTCTCAATCACTGTATTTGTCTGTCTGTTCCACTTTCATAGAAACTGATAACATTCTAGATTGCTTTCTGTTGACAAAAGCAAATTTTAGTCCATTTTAGAATTTATTTCATCTTATACTTATTGGTCATAGTTCATATTTGAGGGAAATTAGGCAAGAACTCAAGGCAGGAACATGGAAGCAGGAGCCAGGGAGGATGGCTTATGCCCATGCTTACATTCAACAATCTTTCTTATAAAACTGAGACTCACCTGCTTAGGAATGGTACTACCCACAGTATAGATGGACCCTCTTACAATTATCAAGCAAGAAAACGTCTCTGCAGGTATGACCATATAGGCCAGTCTGAGGGACGCAATTCTTCACTTGAGGTTTCTTCTTTCCTGTGTCAGGATTATAACCAAGATTAGTCATACACATACAAATGCATTTATATTGTACATTATGTCCAACACTCAATATGTACAGAAATGTGTATATAGATGAATGTTTTGCTAAAGATACAAAAGTTCATGGATAATTGTAATAGTGGGTATTTGGGCTCTGATAACAGATTATGGGCATATTATAGAGAAGATTGGCAGTTCTTTGCTTTAGATAATAATACAGGTTAAATAGCTTTCATTTTAATTTAAAAAAATATTGAGACTTTGTACTATTTGTTCCTACATAGTAAGACATATTGGAAATATAAGTCAAGTCTAAACATAAATTTTATTTATGTTTTATGCATACCTTAAGCACATAATCTAAAAATATCTTTACAATATTATACATGTAATGATCATACCCAAAAAATTTCAGCTTGTGGTATCACTTCTATACTCAAAAGTTTCAAGAATTTGAACAATTTTGTATTCTAGAATTTCAGATTAGGGATGCTCCACTTTAGGTACCTGATGGCACTGTTTCATTCTCCAACAAGTAGACTCCATCTGCACCTTACCTAGTCCCTAACTGACATATGCAATCTGTGACCGAAGCCATTCTACGTATGAACAATAGCACTTTCCAGTCAACTGATTTCTTTCAGAGCACATAACAGAATAACTACAGAGAACTAACTTCTTTTCCCTGAGGTAGAGATTCCATTGATAAAATAAAAGACTTGGAGTGAGGTTCTCCAAGATCCTATGCTAGTATATAATTTTTTGAAAATCAAATTTTCATGAAATAATGGACTATGCACATCCTTGATAAATTTCAAGTTATTTCATTATAATTTTTATAAGAATATAGTTGATATGGCTGGAATGTTAGGAATAGTCCCCCAAACCTATTTCTTATTTGTTATTCTTTATAAGAAATAGTCTTCTGCCAAATTTCAAAGGAACCTGAGCCTTCAAAGAGGCTGAGAATGTGAAGTCCCAAAGCTTGGATGAATATGAACTTGGCTAACTGTTGTTCTTCTCCTCCCTCCTCACCTTGCTAGGTGGTACAGTTAGTTCAGCTTTTCTGTTTAAAATTTCCTTTTGGGCTAAAGAATATTTCTAAAATATTGTATTGCTTAAGAGCGCAAACTGTAGCAATGTAAATCAATTCCCACCTCTATTATATAAGTATGCATTTTTTAGTCCTACAAAAATTCCACTGAGATATTGCTGGTCTTATATAGGCTAATAATAGACTATGGTGGTGGTCTGGTGGAAACCTCTGTGGGTGGGATTTGGGAGAGAAAAATTGTCATCACTTGAGCTGTGGAATTCATGGCAGACACAGAATCTGCTGTTCAACATTTTGAGGCTGAGATAAACCATTTTACTCTAATTATCCTCTAGCCCCAGAAGGCAAAGTCCCAGCCCTTCACTTCCCCTTGGAGGATATGTCACATGAAGCAACAGTTCTTTGGAGGATGGAATGTCACACACGATGAGAAAGTCCAGAAGCTCATCCCCACAAAAGGCCTCAGAAGTGGTTGGGACAAAGCTGGGAAATGAAGGAATCATGGTCTGTGATAATTAAGAACCATTGCCCTTGCTTCCATGCTGTGGGCCCTAATAAATGGTGAAAAGAATGTGCCTGTCTGCGGTAACGGTTTATGTGTATTAATGCAGCCTGGAGAAATTGGGACCTGGTTTTAAGTGTTACATTTCATTTGTAAGTGTATGGTTTAATTATGGCAGTAAAACATTGATTAGCTCAATTTTGCTGCTGTGTTGTGAGTTGGGAGCCAGTCTGGTTTAATATAAGATGGGACAGCATAAGAAGTGTGCTGTTTTAAGGCAGAGAAGTGAGCTGAAAGCCATCACCTGCAGAAATGTCTGTATATACAGTAGGATTCATACTGTCTTAACTGAACATGTGACTTCTCAGTATGGCTTGGTCATCTGTTGTTTACATTTCTGATCTGCTCACTGACTGGGAACTGAGCTGCATGGCTGAACAAGATGGGTTAACTTAAGAGCAAGAGCTAGCTAGCTAGACCCTAGGTCAATCAGCAGAAAATTAATGTAAGTGTCTGTGTGTTTCTGTGGGACTGTGTAGGTCTCTCTCAGACTGTCGGACTGCTGGACTGCCAGACTGCCAGTCAAACCTCTGGGCTAAGCCTGAAAGTTCAAGCCAGAAACTTAATACAACAGCTCTTGGTATGGCTTTTGTATTAAAACTGTTCATTGGTGCCCAAAGGATTCACAGTGAATACATAGCTGAAGGAGATGGACCCCTCTCTCAGAGTTCGTCAGTAGTCTACAGTACGACAGTAAGGGCTAAGTTCCCATGAGCTTCTCCTCTATCTATGACTAACTGTTAAGGGGGTCTGTCTCATGGAAGTCTAGTGCGAGTGATCTAAGCTACTCTGTGTTCATGACTACATTGACTGTGTCCTGCATAAAGTCAAGGATTTTCATATCTATCTCCTTATCATTTGATTCTCACATTCTTTCTATCCCCTCTTCTGCAGCATCCCTTGAGTCTTACTATACATGCCTTGTTTAGGGATGAATCTGCATCCTCCACTAGTTCTCTATCCCTTGAGAAGCCCTAAATTTCTGAATTCATTGCTGTTTACTGGGAAGAGGAGCTTTTCTGATTAGGATTGAAAGTAGCATTTGCTTAAGAGTATAAATATGGTTAGCTGAAAGGCAGTTTGACATTATGTCTGTTTATCTAATTATCAGCAGTAATTTTCCTCATAGGGCTTATGACCTCTCATGACATGGGTTGACAAGGCTTATAGTTACAGTAGTTGGACTTGGTCTTCCTTCTGTGGAACATATCTCAGCTCCAACCAGGGAGTAGTTGATTGCTTTAAAATATTCATGCAATTATTGTGTTTGAGGGCATATCTTACCTGACAGGTTGGTGTTATAGTTTGTAGAGTTTACTTCTGGGCAAGGTAATTGATAATCTCTTTTTTTCTTTAAAAGACTGCACAACACCTTCCAGCAGTTTGAAAAATAGGCAGCTTGCAAGAGATTTCCAACATATTTCTAGCTTGATTTCTCTATATCTTGCAACCAAGATGTGTGATTGGCCTTCCTGTCTATTTCTGGGAAATAAAAATATAGAAAGGCATCATTTGAATGTACTTTTGCTGTATAGTTTTGCAAGACAGAAGTTCTTTGCTGATGGGATATAGATAGCTAGTGTTAGTGTATAACAGAAGCTGACATTATTATCAAGATTACCCTCTCAGTAGGCCATGTAGCTCTGACAATGACAATTTTCTGATTTTCAGCTTTATTATAGCTTAAGTTGAGCGTGTAAGCTGTGAATCAAGAAGGCCACTACTCTGGAGACTCAAACTGATAATCCATGATACAAAATGATGGCCAACTGCCTTTTAGATGCCTACAGGGAGGGTAGTCATGGTTTTTTTCTACATTTTCCAACAGCTCCAATTTGAGAAGAAAAGTCAAATAAATCTAATAAATCTATAAGTCTAATAAAACCGGATCATATATATGTAAAACTGGTCTTATTCAAATAAGCTGAACTTAATCTCCAAATCTTTGTTACTCTGGAAAACAACCTAAACAAAAACTTTTATTACTTTAAGCTCCTGGGAGTTCAAAGTCTTACTCTTCAATTCTGTTACCTTGCACTGACTTGTATTGCTCCCCTCCCATCCCGTTCCCTCCCCTCCCCTCCTCTCCTCTCCTCTCCCCTTCCCTCCCCTCCCCTACCTTCCCTCTCTTCTCACTTTTCTACATACCATTTTTCTTTTGGGTGAGGGGACAAGGTCCTGTACATCCCAAGCCATCCTAAAACTCTAAGAGCTGGGGGTATGCCTCACCATACTCAGCCTTTCCCAAGGCTTTTAAGGACTGGTGACTTGGGCTTCTCTTACTGGGGTCAGGAGCTGACTTTCGACAATGGAGCAACTTAAGGGCTTCAGTTTGTCTTCTCAAAGTGCATAGGAAACTGAATTGAGAATGTAATTTCTGTGTTATGTATTTGTATAGATACAACACCTATTGAAATGTGAAGACATATTGAATTGTAATATAAAATGTATGGAGACATAAATATATGTACACACACACACACATATATACATTCAGTATGTATGTATACCTAGTGCTGATATATGTGCATATGTAGTGATGCTGACAACACTTCTGCTATTGCCAGGTATTTTGTGTTTGTGACATGTGATACAGAAGCCAGAATAAGCATCTAAAGAGAATGGGCTCCACTCACAGCCTGACATCAGATAGAAGACAGACTTTGCAATCCAACTAGCTATCTTGTGTAATTTGAACCTTGGTGGCTCATTAAATTATGCAATAAAAACTCCATACAAAGAGTGGAAAATACCACTTTGTTCTCTTCATTAGGGATGAGTAACAGCTGGTCTTTTGCATGTTTTGAATCCCCTAAGAAGATATTGCTATTCTATCATTATCTTCTACTTTACATTATACCATAAGTATACAAAATTTTCTGGTCTCAATAGTATCTCTGTCTTTGGGAGTTTTTTTGAACAAAGAAGGAAGGGTGTATCTAATAATACTACAGAGTTATAGACTGTACTGTCTGGATCAAAATACCTACAGAATGATAATTGCTGTTGGTGATTACAATCTGTGCTCATTTTTTACCTATGACCTCCTCTGAGTGCTCCCTTCATTCTTTAAGAAAGTATTTGTGTCTCTGAGGACAATGAAATATCATCAGAAGGCCATGCCTGGAAGAATTAGGTGCCAATTAGAAACTAAAAGTTCAATTAAGCTTATCTTTATCTTCTGTGTGAAACAAAATAATGTCAACACTGCTTAGCTTTAAATGGTGAAGGTCTCTGTGTCAATGGAGACTCTTTTCCAAAAACACTGCGTGTTCAGATACTTGTCTTTCCCAACTGTGATGCTACCTAAAGGAGGGTAGAATCTCTGGACCATAGAGAAGAATAATTCCTTTATCATAACATTTGAGAGGTGTGGGGGATTAGTATACACATAGTAGTATGTACAACAAAAGCAGATATTCTTACAACATAGTTTATTTATGGTCTAAATTAAAATTAAGAGGTGAATCAGTGATTGTCAAATTTTACACTTCATTTAGAAAAAAACTCCATGATTAACAAGAATATAAACATGCCAGACTTGTTTGCTTAAACTTTTTGAATATTCTTCTTTGACTGGTACAGATTTTTTTCAATGTAACACTAGGAGTAATATATACAGTAATAGCAAATTTTTAGCAACTATATCTTCTCCCTTTGCTATTGTAATAGGGTCTCATTATGGTTCAAGTACATAAAAAATGTTTTACCATGTTTTCATTAGATTTCTTCCCTCCAAACATTCTCAAACGGAAGGTAAATAATCAGGATTAAATCACTTTCTGAAGAGCTTCCTTTCCACGTTAATGTCTGGCACTCAATTCCTTTTGCCAGTCTGTGTAATTTCTCCTAATATTCTTTGTTTTTCAGCTTGTTAGAATGTAAGGCTTAAGAAGCTGGATGTATCCAGAATAAAGAGTTAGTGGCATCTTTGTCTTACATGAACACTGTATCTGCTTTCTGTTTCTTTTCCATCATCATCTCACTTAATAAAAGAGAAGATCTGCAACATCAGACTCATAGGACAGAGTGCTCCATTAGATAAGGAAATATCTCCCCAGAAGAAGGCATTGAGCACAGGTACTGTAGATTGCTAGACCAACTCATGACAGAGCAAAGCTCATGTTCAGACTTCCTCCAGCAGCTTCATATTCTCATCTCCCATTTGACAGGCATTTCCTTTGCCTCACTGCAGCACCAACTCTTGAGTCCCGTCAGAGGGCATTTAACATTTCCATTTGGTCATGAGTGGCTCTTCACACTCCCCCATATTTAGAAACTTCCATTGTGTCTTTACTGCTTGCTGTATTGTGCTGATCCCCTGCCTGGACTCCTACATGTTCCTATAAGATTCATACCCGACAGCACCCAAGCTCATGTACAATGATAATTACATCACAGGTGGCTTATAATATCCAGCCAAGAACAGTCCAGAGGAAAGTGATTTAGGGAGTCTTGACAGTAAAGATATCAGGACATTTAGGACCCACATTGGCAATTCCTTGGTGGCTCTTCATGCTGCTCCTGAAGCTTGTTAACACCAAGAGGTTGAATAGAAAAGGAATGGAGTGACAATGAGGATGCCGGTAAGATTTTCCAAAGATTGTTCCAGGGCCACTGTTGGGAAAAGGACCAAGATGGTGGGGAGCTTGGGAGAGAAGGGAAATGAGGAAGTACAGTCTGTGAAAGCAGAGAATTAGTACTGAGAAAATAGGCAGAGGGACAGGAGCCAGGTGGGGAAGTGGGGAGAGAACATTTTGCTTTGCCTTTTACAACTGCTGGCAGATTACAAGTTCATAAATTGAGTTGTAGAAGAGAAAGAGAAAGTCAGAATTGAGGAGTAACTAAAGAGTGTGTAGCTGAACGAGAGTGCATGAGAAGGAGGCCACAAGGGTCCAAGTCCATGGGGAAAGCGACCTTGTTGGAGGGGAGAGGTACTGTGCTCCTAGAAGAAAGATACTAGGCGGGTCCCATCTCCTTCTTCCTCTTCTTCCAGAAGTCCGGGTGAACTAGCTCATCATCCCAAGAGAAGTGTGATAAGGACAGAGAAAAAGCAAATGAGATTTCTCTAGCCTGGATGTGTTTGAAATGATTACTGTGGGACATGGGGAGGAACAATTTTCCTGGAATATAGTCCCATAAAATGAATTACTGAGTTAAATATAAGATATTTTATGGTTTTTAATAAGCCCTGCCAGTTTCTCTTTTTCTGAACAGTTTTGCCATTTGTACGTTATCCAACAGTTGAGTGAGAAGGCACTCCACAAGCCAGCCTGTGGGATTTGGACTCTGGCTTTCTGGTCAGCGTCTTTTCTACCTCCTTCTACTCCCTTTTCCTCATTCTTCACCAGCATCACACTCTCAGTACCTGACAAGACGCTTCAGAGCCATCTCTTTGGGGTACTGTTCTTTAAGTAGTCGTAATTATTCTTAGATTTATAGAGGCCTACATCCAGAATACGGGTTGATGGGATTACATGCTGTCCCATCTACTATTTGGACAGCATGTACTTTGTGGATATTGATATTTGATTAATTGGTGATTCATTATATTAATAACTTTCATAATAATAGCCAATATTTCCTTTTCCTATTTGACACATTATATAAATGATCTAAGTACAAGCAGAGATGCTGAGAGGAGCCTAGATAAATGTTGAAACTAGTGAGGCTTGACATCTACTGGAAATAAGATAAAGCATATTTGAAAGAAGTCTTCAGATTCATTATAGTACATAAAGAACAATCAATAAAAAATAGGCCATTGATTCAGGTTTTGAGATAATGAAAAAATTATTAAATATTCCCATGGCTTTAGAGCATGATTTTACATTTGTGTTAAGGTGCCAGCAAAAAGCTTAATACCTCAAAATGTTTCTCCTCAGTTTCCTTACCAGCACACACCCTACACACACACACACACACACACACACACACACACACACACACACACACACACAGGAGGGGGTGAAGGAAGAAGAGGGAGGAGAGGGAGAGAGGTGGGGGAGGGGAGGGGACAGTTAGAGATAGAATATCTTTTAGGTTTTTTTTTTTTTTTTTTTTTTTTTTTGCCAGACTACCCCATGTGTCTTTGGTTCACTTTTCCAACTGTCTCATGCTGGCCCCATTTTGAAGCAAGTTTGAAGTTCCTACATGCCCTTTCTGGAGCCACGTGTTACTACTGGAATATTTATACAGAATGTCCCTCTTTTTTTGAATGGTGAACAGTTTGATTGCAGGGGAGGATAAAGAAAATTTTGAAAAAGGAGAAGAATTCCCAGTGCCTTGAAAAATAAGATTTCTAATGTTTAACCGGGAAATTTGGGACAGTTAAAATGAGAGTACTGATACAGAACAAAGGCATAAATTTAGACACGAAAATTCTTAATGTCTATAAGATTATTAAGCTGTATAGTTTTGAGACTTGGTTAATTTTGGTGTGTGATAGTTTTTGTTTATTTCTATGTTTTTTTACATATTAAGGTTTTAAAAATTTAAATGTTTCTAGTTAAAATTTTTTCAATATAAAAATGTTTGTTATCAGTAACACATAGTTAAATATGTTCCTTATAGGTTTTATTTATTTATTTGATAATAAACTCTCTGCAAGAATATGAGTAGAAAAATCAGAAATCAAATAAATATAACAATCAGAGGAACAAGGAATGCTGCTGACAGTGAGCTTTCTGAAAAAAGAAAAATCAATTAAAGGATGATATATGATTACAGAAAAAAGTGCAAAGTCGGTGAAGGCTAACTCAGTCCTGTGTCTACTGCAGTCAGCCTTCAGACCAAAAAAACGAAACAAAGCCACAATCCTGCAAACAGAGTATGATGAAATACAGAACTGCAAATACAAAAGTCTCTTGCCAGGACAGGAAAAATGGAAAATATATCAGCTTGTGTCTATGGACATTAAAGAGGAACCATAAGATATTGTCAATAATTTTAAGGTCAAATAATTTGAAATTTTACAATTAAAATGTAGTCTCTGAGAAAATACAACTTAGAAATGCTGATATAAGCAAAAGCAAAGCCAAGGAGAATATATATTTTATATAGTATAATTACATATTGCATATACAGTTAATTACTTATTCATACCAGCACACACACACACACACACACACACACACACACACACACACACCCTGTTTGTATGTATTTTGGGGTGTGGGTGTGTTATTAAATTGTAGATATAGACGTCTCACAGAGAAAATGTCACATGAACATGAAGTAAAATTCTACAATATATTTAAATAAAAAATGTAATGGGAAGTAAAATAAGGCAGGAAAATGTGACAATTTCCTAATATTTCTTATAAGGCCATTGTAACTTTCATGTCAAACTTGACAAGAAAATTATGAGAAGGAAAATTACAGGTCACCCTCTTTCATAGATTGATATGTGAAACATTCAAAGAAAAATACAAGCCACAGCAATTTGCCATACTCAAATGGGAAATGTGTCATAATTAAGATAAATTTATTTTAGAAGTAAAATATCAGTTTTATATTTGAAAAGCAACCAGTTAATCTTACCACTAAGCAAAGCTGGAGAATCATACACTGATCTCACTGAGTGTATCTAGCATATCATACACAATTATGTAGTCACTCACGCTAATCATTCAAAAACACTTTTAACAGCTATGAACAGAAGAGGGTGGCATTTTCTTCTCTAGTATGTATTTATGAATGTGTGTCATATGTCTGTGTTGTGTGTGCCTATGTTTCTACACATGAGTGTATACCCATACATTCATGTCTCTGTCAGAGGGAGATATCAGGTGTCCTGGGCTGTGACATACTCTCTTGACACAAATTTACTGAGTCTGATGTTAGGCTAGCAACCAATAATCTCTGGTGATCCTCCTGATCTTTCCGTTTTTTACTCCACATAAATACACAACCACACCTGGAGACTTGAACTAAGTCTGTCAGGCTCATGTGGCAAGTAGTCATACCCCCTGAGCCATTCCCAGTGAAGGAATGATTTTTTTTTAAAAAATCAATTTTATTGTTATAGTTTTAGTTGTTTGTTTTGTATATGGATGTCTATGTGCATGTGAATGCAGATGTTCCCAGAATCTGGAGACATGACATTGGAGCTAGAGTAGCAGCCAGTTGTGAGTCTCCTGGTATAAATGCTGGGGATTGGATTTAGATCTTCTGAAAGAGTACTCCACACTCCAAGCCATCGATTTGCACCCCTGGGAATGATTTTAGCTTTAAATGCTGAGCCATCCCTTACAGTCTCTGAGAGTGATTTAATCTTAAGTGATGAACCATTTCTACAGCCCCTAGAAATAATTTTTATCTACAAAATGTTGTCTGAATTATATCTGCATCTAATTTATTATTCTTGATATGAAATATTGTGATTTTGCAGGCGATAACTACCCATTGCCATCTGCATGATGCTGAAGCTCTCTGCCAATGTCATTGCACAAGAGCAACAACATGAATTTTACTTTAAAGGAAGAAATGAAACTGACATATTTGAGAGACAGAATAGTAATAATAATAACACAATAAGAAGTTTAATTTAACAAGGTCATTGGCTATATGTCAAGACAATATATACAACCTGATTATATTTGCACATACCAACAAATAACACATTTAACAAACACATCAAGTACCTAGGAACAAATTTAGAAAAAGTAAGAATATATAAAACATTCTTGTAGAAGCAAAGACAATGGGTCCATCACAAAGAGATGTCAGCTCTTTTAAAAATAACTGCCAGGTTTTAAATTTTAAAAAGTAAATTTCATTGTGGGAACTGACAAGATTATTCTAAGATGTATAGGTAACTGAAATGCTCAAATGTAAGTAGTAAGAGACCATACACTCCTGGGCTTCAAACATGAACTCAAATCACTCGTTGTAAAAGAACAAAAGATTGAGAAAAAGAAGAATAAGGCAACTGAGCACAGAGAGGGGAACAATATCCTACATATACAGGCAGTTGAGATTTGCAGAAGTATTTGGTCAGTGGATAAAGCATATATAAAAGAAAAATAGTTGCTACACTCCATTTTAGTTACTAGTTAAATATGGAACCTTGTTGTGACTATGTTGTTGACTGGGTTTTTATAGAAAACAAAACTTTGACTATAAACCAAAGCAATCTGTACATTAATAGCATTAAATCTAAAAATTTAGTCATCATTAAGACATAGATTAAAAGTATTCAAAATACACAAAATGTCCAGCATTTGCTTGTTTTGTGTGCAAAGAGCACATATAAGGTAATAGAAAAATATTTCACTATGTAAATGTGCGCAAGAGACTTAAATAAAAATTTAGAGCCTGAATACTCAGGTACTCAATGAATACAAAGAAAAAAATCTCCTTGTTCATGAAGCAAATACAGTCTCTTCAGGGACTGTCAGTAGCTACTGAGGCTGAGCATATGCATACCATGTGAGTCAATTCCAGACTTGGTTTCTGCACAGTTTAAAATTTAAAAACTTACTGTGTAAAGCAAACACACAGAGAAATGTTGATAGCTATTCATAATGGCCTCAAATTGAAAACAGTCCAGATTTTGTCCATCAGCAGGTGAAGAAATAAATACTGGGTGGTATGTCTATATGGTGGAATACTAAATACTATACAAACATTAACAAACTAGTTCTATGTCAATCCTGGTGGGTTTCACAAACATATTGTTGAATGAAAGAAACAAGGTATGCTTAGTGCAGACTTCACGATTCAAACACACAAAGTCCAAAAGTCCATATGAGAATTTCGATTTCACTGAATATTTTAAAATATGTCATTTGTGTGTGTGTGTGTGTGTGTGTGTGTGTGTGTGTGTGTGTGTGTGATGTGTATAAATGTGTATAGAGGACAGTGGATAGCCTCTAGGCTTGGGATTATCAGTTCATGTTGCCATGATGGGCTTCTTTTTCATGGTGGTCTATGGAATCAAACTCTGGTCTTCCTGCTTATAATGGAAACACTTTACTGACAAAGCCACCTCCCTATGTCTGTCATTGTAATCATAAGAAAACATTAATTTGTCCCATTGTCAAGCATCATCTTTCTGCCCTGGGAAGTTCTATATGAATATATATTTCTTACTTATGTATCAAATTATAAGAAAGAGAATTACATATTCCAGAAACTCGTGACATTTAGAGATGTAGTTGAACGTTTTTTTGTGTTCCTCAGGCACTTGTTTCCTAACAAACACTCAGAGGCTTGTATTAATTACAAATTGTTTGCTCTATGGCTCAGATGTCTTGCTAGCTAGCTCTTGCATCCTAACCCATTTCTATTACTCCATGTTTTGTCACATGGCTCCTGGGTTACCTATGTTCTATTACTTCTTACTCCCTTAGCAGCTGAGAGCATCTGCTCTGACACTGCCTTTCTCCCTCTATTTCTCTTGCATTTCCTACCTGGTTGTAAGCTGTCTTAATATAGGCCAAAAGGCTTCTTTATTAACCAATGGTGGGAACACATATTTACAGTGTACAGGAAGACATCCTACATTATAGAGACTTGAAATTTAACTTCTGTCATCCCAATCATTCTCAAAGGATAAATCTTCCAAATAATATATTTGTGGTTCTCTCATAAAATGTGGAGTGTTTCCCTGGGCATCAAGTTTCTGTGGAGGAAGTAACTACAGAAAACCATCATTTAGAAAATGAAAGATTAATTCCTATTACAAGGAGACGTTTTTCAGGTGAGGGTTATAGTTACTTCATAATCTCCAAAGTAACTTTAACAGATGACCTAATTATCAAAAATGATGAGCTCTGGGTTATAAAATTCTCTGAGGGAGACTATTTGATATGTTTTTTATGTTGCATGGAACCAGGAATTTGTATTCTGGGAGTATGTAGAAGCCCAAATACACTTCTAGGTCTCCCTTTCCCAGATTTCTTTGGCCTTGAGGGTAGCAGAAGGGTCAAAATTTCAAATATAAGTTGACCCTAGTCCTCTTTTCAAAGCCACTGTACTAATGCAGTTGAGTAATGGCTGTCCATTAATGAGTGACATACAAAAACTAACAGAAAAGAGCCACACAAACAAAAAAAGACCCTAAGAAGCATGGACTCTTCAAGTCATCCACAAGATCTTGCCACTTGCAGTGTCTGCTTAGCTATTCATGCTAGCTTCGTTTGGGTGAGTCTGAGGAAGAATTAATGGAGTGTTTGGATTTTTCTTTTCTTGAAAGGTCTTAGGTATGTCTCTCTCATGTCACTCTGCAGATCCCCTTCCTCCAGGAACAATGACACATGAATGCTTCTGGACAAAAAGCTTCTAAGTCCAGTGGTAGGTTTTGCAGAAAAGTACTAAGGCCATTAGCTCAGTTATACATAGTGGAAATTTCAAGCAATTATGGCAGAAGTTTAGAAGGCAGAGGGCCAATCCTTGCTTGCTGAATTTCAGTGTCTCTGAAAGAAGTATTCAGAACTACTTTTCTACTATGCTTGTAAACCATCAGTGGTCTCCTTTCATTAAAAAAGAATGTGTAAAGTCTACATGAAGGTAAACAATTAGGTTCTAGGAAGCCAGACATCCGATTAAGAGTCCAGGCTCTGAACTCTCCAGACTACAATAAGTTCTTCCCAGTCTTGTTGCGATCCTAAGGTGGGGTGGCTTGTCATGGTTTACCAAATAGATCTAGTGTAAAATCCTTCACATATTTAATTTTGCTTTTCAGAAATCTGAGATTTAGTGTAAAGCAAAGGACAATTGGTGTGTCCAATTCTATGGATAACAAAACCGAATTTCCCTAGGAAGCCTGGCGAATGATCTAGGGTTTTAAGAATATAAATCTGACTTTAATTAACTCAGAGGACCTTATTGCCAGCCTTTATTCAGCCCAAGGGGCCTCTGCTTTTTTTCCCTCCTGTGATTTTCTTCAGTTAAAGTCAAATACTTTGTATGGGAACATGTATAATTAAACATCCAGCAAAGTTTTCAAAAGCAAAACAGGCCATCCATGTATTCTATTTTTTTCTTAAGCAACTTGCAGGGCATCAGGTGGTATTTATGGATGTCACTGTCATCTGTTTCTTAGTTGCTTTCAAACCCTGTTTTCTTCTGTCCCCACTATACTGAAGTCAGAATAACTGAAAGTACTGTGCCTGCAGAAGTCACTTCTCAGAAGGCTTGTTTAGCTAGCTAAAGGAAACACCAACATCTACAACAGATGCTCAAAGAGGGGATGCTTAGGCCCTTCAGTAGAGTCTGGTTCTCATTTGTATTAAGCCTATCCTCATTTTATTTTAGGAGTTGATTTTATGACATGCCTTATATGCTTTGCTTATACAACAAAAAGCAGTTACCAAAATAATACAATTCATTGCCCTTATGTCATTGAATAAGCTAGTGTTTAGAAGAGTTAAAATTTAAAACAGGAATGGGTTAGATTTTTTTCCAAGTTTAGAAAGAGCAGAGAGGATGTTGAACACACATTCACTCAGACACTTGGTGGCTATTCTTGGGTGTCAAGTTGACTACATCTGGAATTAAATAAAGCCCAAATGTCTGGGCACACCTGGGAGGGATTTTTATTTTCTTAATTCAATCACTGGAAGTGGGAAGAACCATTTCTAATTCATAACTATCAATTTGGGAATATACATCTTTAATCTAGATCTTTTGAGATGGGACGATACATCTTTAATGTAGGCCCCACATTCTGCTGGCAGCTTGTATAAAGGACATGAGAGAAGGAAGCTTGCTTTCTTTGCCTGCTTGCTCTCACTTTCACTAGCAAGTCAATTCCTTTTTAATATTAGAGCCTGCTTCCTTCTGGCATACACTGAAGGCCAGCAAGGACATTTAGCCTCATAGATTGAACAACTATTGGATTTTTGGACCTCCTATTGGTAGACAGAAATTGCTGAATTAACTGAACCATAGTCTGTAAGCCATTCTAATAAATTTCCCCATTCTATAGATATAGATATAGATTCATTCTGTAAGATCTACTTCTCTAGAAAACCCTAATAATGACATATTGAATTTTTTGCAGGATTCATGGGGCAAAAGGAATACATGACCTCGATTTTAAAACTAATACATCTTTACTATAATTTTTTCATTTTTATTTTATTTATATTAGTTTTTTTATCTACATGTATTCCTGTGTCCCACATGTGTGCAATATTCATGGAGGCCAAAGAAAGTGTTGGAACCCCTAGACCTGAAGTTAGAGATGGTTGTGAGTAACCACATGTGTGATAGGGTCCAATGCCAGGCCCTTCACAAAAGCAGTATGTGATCTTAACCATGGAGTCATCTCTTCTGCCCTCAAACTCATGCCTCTTGACTAGGAACTACACTGAGGAGCCCACTAACACCAACGGTGAACTAATGGGGCATGGTGCTTCATTTCTCTGAATGTGGCTGCTCTTTGTTCAGTTCAGGTCATAACACATGTGTCAGAGGTTGCTAAGCCATCTCTGTTTCACCCTCTCCAGCCAACTATTAGTAAGAACCCCTGCAGGTAGGTGCTATTCTTCGGGATATATATCAACCTACTCAGTTGTTTTCAAAGGACTATATGGGAGGTTAGTCTAAACTCTCACATGTAGATAAGGAAATTGGAGTCCAGAGCAGTTATCTTAAATCCCTCACCTTTACTAACAGACCTTGAATTTGATCTAACTCTGGCTGTGAGGGCTTTAATTCCCCTTGCCAACAGCATTACACAATGATGTTAATATACAATCAGATTTGTGCATTTATCGTGGTTTACTTTAAGATTTTAATAATATCCTGGAGAGGTTCCTCAGCAGTTAAAAGTACTCAGGCTTTTCTGTAGGACTTGGGTTTGATTATCAGCATCCACATGGTGGCTTGCAACTGTCAGAAAACTCTAGTTCCAGAAGATCCAACACCATCTTCTGGCTTCCTTAGGTATGGGGAACACACAGGCAAAATACCTGTACACATAAAATAAGAATAATTAAGAGAAAACTTCAGTTACTATTTGTGCCCTTTGTTAGGCAACACACACACACACACACACACACACACACACACACACACAGGACGTAAGAAATGTTGGCTTCAGAATATATTTGCTCTAAGGGAGATGAATAAGAAAATCATTTCCTGGCAACTCACCCTTTTATATTGCCAATTTTTAAGAGTAGCAGGAATTTACCTGGACCCTTTAGTCTCCTGCTTTCTCCTCATCGACAGGTCCTGGCTGGCTCAGAAGCCATCTGAATGGCTTGTTTTCATTCATGGTGGTTGGGTGGCACACAGGAATCTCATCGATGCTGTCGTGGGAAGGCAACCACACACTTTTGAACTGTTGCAGGTGAACTTTTGCCCCTAACTCATGGGGTGAACACAGAGATCTTGACAAAGTCCACCCCTTGCCTTATGCTCTACTCCTTAGAACACAACTTGGCTGTTTGTTTGGTTTGAAGTAGGGCCCCCATTTCTGTAGTCCTCTTTAACACTGTACACAGATTGAAAAGTATAATTGGAGCAATGAGATTGTGCTGCTTGTTGTGTTTTGTTTTGAGGTGCTGGAGATGTAAGCTACATCCCTGCTTGTGCTAGCTAGCCCCACTCCCCATAGCTTAGTTACATCTCATTGAGCACCAATGACTTTTAGTCAGTTCATGTTCCTTTCACCCCGAAGACAGTGGGTAATGTCTGGTGAAAGTTTGCATTGTCATTTCTGTGATCTTTGATGCTTATCACCCTTTACCAAGTAGGAAACCCACCACAGCTAAAGATTATCCATCCCCATATGTTAGTAGTGCCTCTAGTAAGGAAGCTGGACCAAGAAATACATAAAAGTCTTTCTTCCTTTGTAATGGAAGGCTTAATCACTGTGATGCACATCCATAGGAAATGAAAGCAAAGCCCACAATGACTTGCCACTGTATGCCAAACAAAAGTCATGATATGAAGAGAAAATAGAGTCCTGTGACATGGCAACCTATAGAAGATGCACTAGAAAATGAGTTGATTGAAGCACTTGGGAAAATAATCCTGCAATATATAGTGAAGCAGAACACACACATTCCCTAAAACCCGGAAATTCTACTCTTAAGCTTAAAAATAGCAGTTAATTTATGAGTATTGTGGGCATGGCACACCACTGTACATATATAAAGGTCGAAGACAACTCAGAGGAGTCCTTCCTTCCTTCCAACATGTAGGTCTCAGAACTGCATTCAGATCAATAATCTTTGCAGCAAACATCTTTAAACACTGAGTTATTTTGGCCTTGCTTGTCCCTCTACTGCCAAAATTACCCACCAGACACATGCACATATATTCCATATATTCACTGAAAACATATACTAGAGTATCTATGGTAATAGTATTTAAAGTTGTCCAGAATTGAAAACAATTCAAATACTCAGTTATATATATGTATATATGTAATTATACATATTATTAGACATAGTGAAAAAAAGAAGAAATCTTCTAATCCATTTTATCGTGTCTATGAAACTCCTGCAAACAATATTGAATGAAAGAAAACATTATGAAAGTAAGCACACTATAATTCTATTTTATATACAATACAAATAGACAATCTATACAATTTCACATCAAGATATTGGGACTGGAGAAATGTCTCAGTCAGTAAAGTATTTGCTTTATAAACATGAAGAACTGACTTTAGATCTCCAACATCCATTTAAAAAGTGTATGTGTTAACACTGAATTTTAATCCTAGCCCTCAGGAGGTAGAGACACACACATGTGGTCACACAGAAACATGTATAAATGCATACATGACACAAACACTCATACACATACAAACATACAAATAGTAACATTAGAAAATAGAGTGATGGCTATGGATGTATCTCAGTTGGTAGATTCCTTGCTTAGCACACAGAAAGCTCTGTGTTTGATCCTTAGCACTACATAAGCTATTCATGATAACATGTGCCTGTCATCTCAGAACATGTGAGGAGTTCAAGGTCATCCTACTCCATCCTATCAAAAGTCATGATCTCCTTTGTTGAGAGACTGTGACTGGTAGTAAACCTGATGAGATCTTGGCTGCAGATGAATTTTTTCTTGGTCTAGGGGCTGCTACACAGGTGTGCTCCCTGTGAAATTTCATAGCACCACACATTTGCTATATTCAACTTTTTTCTGCATGTGTTTTTTTTTTAATAAAAGTTTTTAAATGTCCAGATGGTGTTGTGGAAACTGGGACTATGTATTTATACTAGTGTTTCCCCTTACGTTTTTGATGTCAGTTGGTGCAATGGCACTTAATAGATTCAACACTGAGCAAGTAGAGAAGTTGGAAGGTGGCACTAAGTCCATCCTTGCCAGCTGAGGTGCCAGTGAAATAATAAGATGCTTCTGAGCTGAGGGGCCACCACATGGAGTTCAGCATGGAGTAATGAATACCATGGAGGCTGGTGTCTACAGTAGCCTCAGGGGTAGCAATGAGGAATATAGAGGCAGAAAGTAAGTAAATAAATGACCCAAATCTCCTTCAAAATGTTACTTTACTCGTGCCACAAATATTAGCTTTAAAATGTCATAATTATTTTTGATATTTATACATGGTTTCATTGTTTTTCTTTCTTCATTCCATGGTTAGGGTGAACACAGTACTTTGAGTGGACAATAGGTTCTCAGTTTTTCAAATTTATTTATCTGTTTATTTGTTTTTATGTACATGTGTTTCTTATCTGTTCCACATCCATACATACAGTGTTCCCACAGGGCAGAGGAAGATGTTGGATCCTCCAAGACTGAATTTCCAGGTGATTTTAAGTTACCCTATGGCTGCTGGAAGTTGAAGCTTGGTCCTCTGTAAGAGCAGCCAGCGTGCTCAGCTGCTGTGCTATCTCTCCAGCCTCCCATTTATTTTTTTAATCCCTAAAGGCAGGTGGACATTATGTGCTACTTGGTTTCGCTGCTGTTTGCTAAGTGATACCGAGAAATTCCCTTACATTGAAGTTACTTATCTATCAAAGAATGGAATGTGTACGAATGACACTGTTGTACCTTCTAGGTCTACTAAGGGTGACTCTAGGAAACTAATTTAATATGAAATCATGGAATCCCTCTCACAGCTCTCTACTAACACATTTATTTTCTTTCAGTTCTTAATATTCACCAGCCCTCTTGGATTCCTCCTGGGGGAAGGCTTTGTGTGGGTTCTTATGCTATGGGTAGTTCTGCAGGGAGGCACCTTGCCTGGAAACCAAGGGAGCACACAGGGCACAGTGTAACATAGTGTTAGTCCTGGCGGCCAGATAGAGCTTGTCATTTGTGTCCCAGAGAAAGGTCCTGCTGTTGAAGACTCTAGTGTAGGCAAATAACATATTTTAAATGTCGTACAGCATACGGAAATTTCTATTACTGCAAACATTTGGTTTGGTTCTGTGCCTGTTCAGCATATTGCACATTTCTAAATTAAGTTCCTTTTACACAGGGTAGTTATGATTCAGGTTCCCGTCTCCTCATGGGTGGAGAGCTCACAGTACGTGTCAGGCACTCAGTTTTCTGCAGCTACATGTAGATCCAAATCATGCAGATCCAAATCACAACCTGGATTTTCTTCTGCAGAGTCGGAGGTGGGCTGTAGTACAGGGCTGGTGCTCAATGCATTCATTTAGAATATTGAGCTCCCGAAACTCTTCCCTATAGGGCAGGGGAGGAGCAGAGAATTGTAGATCACAGTTTTCTCCTTTCTGCAAAGCCTCATTTCCTAAATTAATAGCTTCAGTCTTCTGGTGGAAGAAATCAGGAGCAGCCTCTTCATGTAACTTGTGCATCCATGTGCTTGCATAAAGCACATCCCTCTAATACTAAACCACTGTGTTAATAATATTTTGCTTCTTGGAACCTTCTTGGAGTTTCCATTTTTCCAGTTATTGAACAAGTCCTGCTTCTTTATCCAGAAAGTAAAATATTACCCATAATATGATAGATATACGGCAGATCCTTATGACATTTTACCTTCTTTGGGAAAGTGGTAATGATTTTTCTGCTTAAAAAAATAACCCATATGTATTATTATTCAGTCTTGATCACTGTTGACATTTTTGTGTGATATCACTAAGTTGTGCCATATTGACATTTAACTTATTAAAATAACAGTATCTGTGGGACCAGTAAAATGGATCAGCAGGAAAGGGGATTGCCTCCAAGACTGAAGACCTAAGTTCCATTCAAGGGACCCATATAGTGGAAGGAAAACTGAGTCCTTCAAGCTGTTCTCTGATCTTTATAAGCAAATAGTGGTATGTATGTAGGTAAACACACATACATGCATACACATACAAACACACACATACACACACACACAAACATACACTCACCATGCACATAATACAAATACAATATACAAACACACACACACGCAAACACACATACACATACATACATACAAACAACACACCCCAAATAAATGAATATATTTTTAAAATTTTAAAGTCCAGGGCTGGAGATATGGCTCATTAGTTTAACGCACTGACTGGCTTCTCTTCCAAAGAACCTGTGTTCAATTTTCAGAACATATGTGGTGGCTCACAGCTGTCTTTAAGTTCAGTTTCAGGGGATTCAATGCCCTCTTCTGGCCTCTGTGGGAACTGTGCATATGTGACGCACAGACACACATGTAGATGAAACACTCATACATATTAATGAAAAAAGTAAATAGATATCAAAAATAGTAAAAAGTAAAATTAAAGTCTGCATCTCTCTTAATTTCTTGTTCTACTTTCTTGATAAAAGCTGCTATCACTTGACCATCATCTGCTATTCCTTATAAACAAGAGTTCAATCTCAGTTTGCTTCAAGAATTAGCCTCCAGTCAAAAGACTTCAATGAGGAATGACTAGGATAACATAGTGTCCCAATGATGTGTAACCATTTGCAAGCACCCAGCCCAGGGCCTGTTACTTCAGTTTAACTGAGACACTTAGAAACTTGTACAGTTCAGTCATGTTTTGCTATAAGAAGGTTCTTGGTTTTTGTCTATTTGGAATGAATAACATCTATTTGTTTGTCTCAAGATGTAAATTTACAACTCTACCTGAGTAGATTTCTCTTCTTTTTTAAAGACATTTTGGTCTCAATTGCTATGTAGTTATAACTTAATTATCATGGTAATACATAAGAAAAAAACTAAGCAAATTGAATATAGTAGAGAGCCAAAAAATTAAGTTACATGTGTGCATACAACTTTTTCTCCTCATCTCCTCCTCCTTCTCTTCCTCTTCCTCTTCTTCTTTGTCTTCTTCTTCTTCTTGGTTAAGTTCAGAAAATGTGCTATTAAGGGAAGAACAGGATCTTCAACAAAAAGGGCTGAGAAAAACTGTATCTACAATAAGGAAAACAGGCATAGTGTGTGTGCATGTGTGTGTGTGAAAGAAAGAGTGTGTGCATGTATTTGTGAATGTGTAGGTGTGTGTGTGCAATTGTCATACTGCTTTGGGATTGAGATATTAGTTCCTTGAGCATCATTTTCTTGTCAGTCAAAGGACACTTAGTGTAAGTGGCTCATCATGGAGCATTCTGTTTGAGCACTGTTGTTGTAACTGCATTTGCTGCTAGAAGTGCCTCTAGGAAGTCAATTTAACATGAAATGGTGAAGTTCTTCTCACACCTGCCAACTGAAGTTTTGAAATTTCATTTTCAGTTTTTCATATTCATCATTCCTCATGATTCCTGTTAGTGGAGGGCACACACAAAACTGCTACCAGCATTAGTGGTATGATAGTACTACAGTCATACAGTCAGATGAAAGTAGAATCAAGCTATACATTTATGAACTAAAACAATAAGGTTATGAGTGGAAAACATGGGAATTTTGGGGGACATTGGCTTATGAAAAGTTATTTTAATAAAAATATGTGAAGCAAAAGTAAAAAGTAGCTAATGAGATCATATGCAACTATAGAGTTTTATTCTCAATGAAAGAGATAAACAAGCCCAAGAGATAGCCTTCATGAGGAGAGATGTTTGGCCTTTGGTAGCTGAGCCTCAGAATTACATTATTAAGTAATGGCTGTTGAGTCTACTACTGGTTTACCATGAATGGGAGGTTGGCAGTTCTTTGCAGAGCCTGGTCCTTCTGAGGGTTCATGATAGGCTAACAATCCATTCAGGCCAAGGATCTGATTCATTGGTGGTGGTGGTAGGGATTGAGAATGGACATGAATCAGGCTTATTGACTGACTTCTAAAGACTTCAGTTACCAAAGTCTGTGTTTCTACTAAGTGCAAGACGTGTTAGCCTCACCAGAACCTTCACTCAGGCTCATTACGATGACCAATTCTTTGGAGTTAACCACTGTGTCAGTAATTACCATTTTTGGAGGTGTGCAGCAGTGACATCCTTGCTTGATTTCAACCAACAGCAATGATAGCAAATCTTGTCTCAGTTCAGACACACATGGAGCATAGACAGTTCTGTGGAGTAGGATTATCCCGTGGCTTACTTTCCTCATTATCCATTCATATAAAAAGAACTTTACCAACTTTTTAGACTGTTGCAAAGAACAAATGAGTTATTACACATGTCACTCTCAGGAAGGCATCCACACATAGGAAACAACCAGTGAAGCTTACGCTTATTCAGTTTCTCACTTCTTAGGAATGTAACACAGTTCTGAGATGTAAGATGCACATTGATTGGCAATATCCTACATTTGCTTTATTGTACAAATTGGACATCCTGGCTGGAGTTAAATTCTTTGGTCCTGAACTATTGACCAGGTTTCTGGTCCCATCATACTAGAGGTTTAGACACAGAGACTTGGGGTCCCAGAGCACCTCACCTCCTGCCACTGCCTAGGACCCCCAAAATAACTCAGTCATTTCATACTGTTTGGTCTATGGCTCAGGCATATTGCTAGCTAGCACTTTCATCCTAATTCAACCCATTTTAATTCATCTGCCCTGCCAAGTGGCCAGTGGCTTACCTATTACATTACATCTTTCTTCCTTCATAGTTTGATCACATCTCTCTGACTCTACCGCCTTCTTCTACCAATGCTCTGATTTTCCCACCTACTTCTTCTATGGTGTCTTCCATGGCCAAACTGTTCTTTATTCACAGCATATAGACATCCCACATCAGTGAAAGAGACAAAATATCATAAAATAAGAATATATAAAATAAGAAGGTATATAATTAATATGAATAAGTTTGTCATATTATTATAGTCATTATTCACATGTATATGTGTAGGTGTGTGAGTGTGCATGTAGACTAAGATAGTTTCTACCACCCACTAAAGTTTCCACTGTTTGAATTCATGCCATTGGACTCACACCCACTGAACCACCTCACAGGCTCTAACATCTGTATTTTTTGCACTTCTTTTCAAGCTTTTTCTTTAGCTGTCTTTCGTCCTATCAAATAATGTATATATTCTGAAACACCAAAGCAAGCCTTTGGGTAAGCCCATGGAAACAGCCATTTTGACACTTAAAAAAATTTGAAGACTACTCAAAGCATATCAACAGGTAGAAATTTCTTTTATCTATGTGTCTTGGGAAAGAAACAGCAAAAATTCAGTATAGAAGTGAATTTTACTCCACTTTCAGCCTTCCTAGTTCACAACATAGAATTTGAGCTTTCCCACAAGTCCAGGTTCTAAACATGTAGCAAAGTCAGAGATCAAAAAAATGCTATTCAAATAGGAAAATACCCCAGCACGACACACACACACACACACCACACCACACACATCTACATACAACACACACACATGCACCACACACATATGTGGTTGTCACTTTGAATAGTTTATTCTTTAACATGACACCTTTTGCCTGTGTCCCCTAGTGCCAGCCCACCATTCTCTCCTGGAAAGATTCTTAATTGACAATATAGAGAAATCAATAAGAAGTTCCCAGTTCCTCAGAGAGATGCCTACCCATTGGATTAAAGAGAAAAAAAATGGAAACTATTTCACTTATTTAAAAATCTGTGCTGAAACCATCATCCATTTCTTTTCCTTTCCAGGAAAGCACAGGGAAATGTGCAAGATTGAGCATACTTACCACTGCAGAAAGAATTGCCAACAAGCAATGTGTTGATCAAAGTTCTGAGCAGGAGAGATGCTCAAATATTTACTCAGAGCACTTCGCAGAAAGGTACCCAAGGGTGCTCCAAGGTGGCCACCGACTGACTCTTGGCAGAGATAGCACTTCCTCTGTTCTAAGGGACCATTCATTCCTACCTAGCGCTTCCTTGCAGCCACTCCCTCCTCCAGCACCCCTTAGGAAGATGTTTTATGAACTGTGTGCTTGAATATTTTTGTGCTTGCAGCAAAGAATGTTGTTTTCCTAAATCAAGAAGGAGAACAGAAACTACGAATCTGGCTTCTCAGCCTCAGGAATGCAGCTGCTCAGACACTGTCCTGGAAAAGTCTACAAAAGATACAGCTCCACACCTGGAGACAGACACCCCACTGTGACGCCCTGTACCATCTGGGGCCTCTATTTCTCTACTTGCTGACTTTTGAAATCTCCTTTCCTCGTTGGTAATGCTAGCACAGATGTAAGCCCTTGACATTCGACATTTATTCCTGTGTTTGATATGCTCTTGATCCAGTTGTGACTTTTTTTTTGCTCCAGAGCTGCTCAAAAAAACAGAAGAATAGATCACTGGTAAGGTGGTTGTCCAAATGGGCACCAACACCTGCACTTTGTATATGACAATGTCTGTTTTGGAAAGATGTAATTATTGATTCATTGACTTAGCAGATACAAATGAATAGAAAACAGTATTTAAAGCTCACTGAAAAGTGTAACATTCTGAGTCAGATTAAACATTCATTATTTTTATTTTTCTAGGACTTACAAATAGATTTCTTTTGAAAAAGTTTAGATTTATACATTTTATGTGCATAAGTGTTTTGCTTGATGCTCCCAGAGGTCAAAGAAGGCATCTTATATTTTGGTCCTGGAGTTAGGAATGACTGTGACCGACCATGTGGGTGCTGGGAACTGAACCCAGGATCTCTGGAAGAATAGCTAGTGCTCTTAACCACTGAACCATCTCTTAGACCCACAAATACATTTCCTGACCAGGTTTCATTGGTCTATGCTGTGTTAATTTTTAGTAGGTGAAGGCACAGTGATTTGCTTTTTGAACTGTGGGGAATTTATGGATCATTGAGATTGCTATGTAGATAATGCAAGTACTATCAGCCCTGACACCCTGAGTTTAGTCTCTGGTATCCACATGATGGGAAGAGAGGATCACCTCTGAAAGCTGTTCTCTGACTTTCACACATGTGCACTGTGGCATGTACGCTCACCCTCAGTTAATAAAAAATACTATTTTTTAAAAATAGACAATTTAAGTTTTAATGCTTTGAGAATTCTAATAATTATGAAATTTTTACTCATTAGAAAATACATTTGCCTTTGTGGATAGCCATATTTTTACATCACATTTGTGAAATATACACATATCATTTAGGCTTATTTAGGCATATCCAATATCCCATACACAGATAGTGTATAGTTAAATCTACAGTGATATCTCTTAAATACACGTGATATTCAATATCATATCATATCAAATATGTATACACATTTCTTGCTTGATTTTGACAGGGGTCCTTTTTAGTAGACATTTATTCCTGGTTACAATTAAACATATAAATGTGTAAAATACATTCCTTCTGGTTGTAATTAAGTATTTTTCTCCTTCTAAATCTGCAGAAATTGAAGTAATTGCTTCAAAATTGTAAAATGTAGGTTTCATTCAGTACTCAGCCAACTTACATGTGTCCATTCTGTTTGAGATCTGTGTTTTGCTTTAAATCTCTTGTTATTTTCTAACAAACTTGTGGAGTTAGAAAATTTTTTTTACAGTCTTGCTTTTTTTAAAATGAAAGTATTTGTTCTTGTTGATATTGTTATCATTGTATGTGTGTAATATGTATGTGTGATGTGTATAATTGCATGCATTTCACAGCATGTATATTGAGCACAGAGGAAACTGGTAGAATTGGTTTCTTCCTTTTACCCTGACATGCATGGGCTCCGGGGTTTGAACTATGTGGTCAAGCTTGTGTGGCCTAATGTCTTCTTTTTGGTTATTATAATTTTCTCTTTTGTGTGTGTGTGTGTGTGTGTGTGTGTGTGTGTGTGTGTTTGTGTGTGTGTGTGTGTGTGTGCACGCACACATGTGCCCATAACCTCAGCGGTCAGAAATGAGAGGTGCTTCTTCCTTGGGGGCTGCAGTTACAGGCAGGTCTAAGCTGTTGATGCTGGGATCCAAATTTTTGCCCTTTGTAGGAGTAATAAGAGCTCTTAGCAACTGAACCATCTCCTCAGTGCCTCAATATTACTTTTGGTTGTAACCTTTTATCACAGAAAGCTTACATAGAAGCCTATTGCCTTTACAAATGAGCAGAAGGCCAAGGAGCCTTCCAGTCTTGTCCACTGTACTTTTTCCCTCTTATCAGTGATATCCAGAGAAGACCTCTGTAGAATTTCTCAAATTGGTTGCTTGCTGTCTACCTGAAATTCAAATTCAAATTCAACATGTGCTCTGCATTTTCCCTTCCTGAATCCACACTGATGACCCCACTTACAGAGGACTTCTCAGTACAAAGAGCTTTGGGGAAACAGGAAAGATAAAGGTGTCTGTGCTGGTCAGTCACATTCTGAGGAGGCTCATTTTGTCTGGTTCAGGCTCTACTGCAAGAATCTTGGATAAAATACTGTGCCTGGGATTAAACTCAGAAAAGTGTATATACTAGCAAACATGGCAATTAGTGTCCTATCCTATATTCTAAGAAAATAATTAGAGCTTAGCTTCTAGGCTCAGAGTATATGACTTTTTATTGTAGTTACAAATCTGTATTCATTGTTGTACTGTTTACAACAGCAAAAGAATTGACCAGCCTAGGTGTCTGTCAAGAGGAAAATAGATTATGAAAAACTAGTACTTTTATGCCAAGGAAATTTGTTCAGCTGTAAGGAGAAATGAAGTCATGAAATTTGAAGCAAAGTAGATCTAGAAATCGTATTTATTAAAGGATCCTGCACTTTCATAAATATAGGATGGTGTTTGTCAAATGCAGAGTGAGTCTGAGTCTTAATTTTTGTTCATAACACATTGTCCTGGTTAGTTTATGTCACCTTGACACAAGCTAAAGTCGTCAGAGAGAAGGGAGCTTCAGTTGAGAAAATACCTCCTTAAGACCTATCTGTAGGTAAGCTTGTAGGGCATTTCCATAATTAGTGATTGGTAAGGAAGACACCAACCCATTGTGGGTGGGGCCATCTCTGGGTAGGAGGTCATAGGTTCTACACCAAAGCAGGCTGAGAAAGCCATTGGGAGCAATTCAGTAAGCAGCACTCCTCCATGGCCTCTGCATCAGCTCCTGCCTCCAGGTTCCTACCCCGGTTGAGTTTCTGCCCTGACTTTCCTCAGTGATGGAAATGTAAACTTAAGCAAACCACCCTTTCCTCCCCAAGTTGCTTTGCATATGGTGTTTCATCACATCATTAGTAACCCCAATGAAGACATACCACATACACACATGTACACACACAAGTTTGTGTGAGTGTGTGTGTGTAGGTGGGGATATAGGTCATGTAACTAGAAAGAGGACCCTGAGCAGGAAACATGTTGAGGCAGAGGGAAATAAAGACACATGTGACATAAACTTGGGAAAGGAGCTATAGGGAGCATAAGGATACAAGTGTGGACAAGAAAGGTAAGCAGTAGAAAGAAATCAGCAGAAACAAATCATATATGAAAATACTGTCATAAAGCCTACTACTGTGAATGACCACTCGAGAAATTAAAAGTAAAGGGCAACAACCACCAAACCACAACAAGACTCATGTATGAGATGTTTACAGGTCTAATCTTCAAACCCATTCACTTCTCTACAACCGCCTTGTAATCTGAATGGCAATGATTTAATAGACACCTCTAATAGGTTGAATTATTTTTCCATATAAATGAAAAGATGTTTATTTAAGAAACTTAATAAGCCATATGAGTATTTCAACATATACTGTAAGTCAATGCTAGACAGAAAATAGCTTGGGATAAACCATACATCAAGATTTTTGTTGTTTGTTTGTAACGATTTTCTACTTTTGACTAACCATTCATTTCTCCATTTTTGCATGTCTCCTTCATGAATCCCAAAACAAGACTTCTGCCTCTAAGACCCACTGTGAGTCACTATCACCTACCTGAAAGAAGAATTTCAGGTCACAATGTAAGTTCTATTTAAAGTCAACATCACACTTAGGGCTTATCTGAACGGCTGGTGAGATTAAGGCATAGATAAAGGGAGAGAGGGACAATATATTATCGGATTACAAAACAGAAATTTAGGTAGCCCAGGATGAAGAAGGTTGCTCATTTCACCATCCATTGCCCACAAGTGGTTTAGTTCTGGAAACACTGCTGTCTTTTATAGGAGAGATAGGCCCTCTGGTCTTGTTGAATTAAGGGAGGAAAGACTAAAATCTACTCAATTTTTAGAGTTTACTCAATAATGAAAACAAAAATAAACCAGTGTCAGTTTGCATGGCTTAAGAATGCCAAGTATGGCGATGAGGCCAGTAATCCCTTGTCACAATTAATTAAGTATATCCTCTAACAGGCTGGACTTCATACCCTTAATCTTCACACCTTCCTCTGGGGCTGTTCAACAGCTGCTTTGGAGGTCTTAATGAACCTCTGACCAATTTGGAGCATGGTCAAGTAGCAAAAACAACAGCCAGAGGTGTAATATGATATTCTGTGAAGACTACACATTCAATATTGCCAGACCAGCCTTTGTGTTGGAGTGGTAATAACATGGACCATACAGAGCAAAGAAACCTGAAGACAGCCTTGGGGCACCCATGCAAGCAAGGCAAATTCAAAGTCAAATACCACCTAGAAAAGGCAATATGACATGTTCAGCTCATGAACCAGAGCAACCAAACAAAACCAAAAATAACCCTAACCTACCATTATTATACCATGATTCTAATTTAATTTCGGTTAAAGAAGGAAGGAAAGAAAGAAGGGGAAAGGGAAAGAGTGAGAGTATGCTAACATTTTTGTTTAGTTCAGTTATTCTTCATGACGAAGGTGTATTTGTTTTAAAGAGAAAAGAATTCATGTCAATCAAGTCAGAGTTTCTTTAGTCGATTTTCTCTTGAATTATAAATTACTGAATAGCTTCTGAGTGTCAACATCTATGAAGTTGGTCTCTTAAAGCTGTGTTGTCTTCACTTTTTTTCTCCCTGATCCTTGTGAGATCAAGGAATGTCTTTAAGTTGCATTTGGTGTCATGGTTAAGCTTGTGTATCAACTGCCTGCCTCAATGTTCTCAGATATTTGCTTGACTTTCAAAAAGGAAAAGGCTAGTTGAATGATACCTTCAGAGTCACCTGTGTGGATGAGAAGCAGCTGAGGACCAACTAACTTCCTTTTGAAAAGTAGTGAACTATTCAGTAGTTTATAAGTCAAGATAAAACTAAAGAAACTCTGGCTTCATTGAAATGAATTCTTTTTCCTCTAAAATAAATACAGCTTCATGGAGGAAACACATATGCTTCTGCATCTGTTGACCAGAAGTTCAGTCTTTAGCTCAACTCACCAACAGAGAACATGATGGCAATTCATCCAAATGGAGCCTTGAGACAACATTGCTGTCCTGTTCACTCTCACAGCTCTGTCAGAACCAAGAAAAGAGCTGTCTTGTCTGTCACCTGGATCAATGGCAGATGAGAAGAGCTCATACCAGCCAACTAGCCATCTTACTCTAAGCCAGTGGATTAGTAGTTCATTTCATGACAAAAAAAAAAAATACTAACATTCCCCTAAGCAGATTATTTATAGAGAAAAAGTCATGTAATCATCTCAAAATATTGACTCCTCTACTATTATTAAAGTAAATGGTGGGACTAGAATGATGGCTTGGTTGTTGTAAGCATTTGCTGCTCCTGAAGACAGAGCCAGTTTGATGTCCAGATACCACATCCTTTTGTAACTCTCACTCCAGAGGGATCAAGGTGAACTTCTGGACTCTGCCAGCATCCACATGCACATATACACACACAGAAATTAAAATTTGAAAATATGGGGCTGGAGAGATGGCTCAGAGGTTCAGAGCACTGACTGTTCTTCCAGAGGTCCTGAATTCAATTCCCAGAAACCACATGGTGGCTCACAACCATCTATGATGACATCTGGTACCCTCCTCTGTATACTGCATACATGATAAATAAATAAATCTCTTAAAAAAATAAAGTAAAATTTGAAAATACATCTTTCAAAATTAAACTGGTTAACCAATTAGAAAATAAATAATATGTTTTTGAGAATAGAACTAAAGACTCAATGTAGTGGTAGTGTTACTACCACTCTTTGATTATTTTAATTTTTAAACCATTTTGTTGCTAATTTAAATATTATTAACTCATTTGCTTTGTTTACAAAGTTCTATAGCCATGGTTACAATCAGTTTCAGAGTGTTTTTGTCACTGTAGCAGCCATTTAACTGTACTTTCCCTAATGTTTTCCTACAACAATGAAGTTGCTTTCTGTTTCTACTTATTTGATATTTGGGACATTTCATAAAAGTAGGGTCATGTAATAATGGTATTTTGTCTCTAATCTTTGTCTTTGGGAGCACGGCGGGGGTGACTGCCTTGAGGCAAAGGCATTTTACTCTTTTAAATAAAAAATACCTTAAGTTGCTTTAGCTTATATATGAGAAATTAAAAGTTGAACTCACAGGTGTTAGAAAAATTTATCATGGATTAGGGTCCTGTTGCCTCATTTACAGGGTCCTAGACCATTTATGGTATAGGATAAACATTAATTTTAATTATTTATTAAATTTTTGATTTATTTGAATATTATGGTATGTAAACATATCACATCAAGTTCTTTTGAGATATACTTCATAAGTTCGCTAAACTACAAATGATCTTTATATGAAAGACCAGTCTTTAGACATTGTGCCTAGAAGGGATTGCAGTATTGGATTAATAAGTATGCTGAGAGAGATAAAAGTGCTATTTATTCAATATACTAGCAGTTCCTTCCAGGTCCATGAATTTGGCCTTCCTTTCTTCTTTCCTCTCTCTCTCTCTCTCTCTCTCTCTCTCTCTCTCTCTCTCTCTCTCTCTCTCTCTCCTTACCTCCTTCCCTGTTTTCTCCCTCCCTCCCTTCTTTTCCTCCCTTCCTTCTTTTTCCCACCTGCTTCCCCTCCTTCCCTCCCTTCTTCCCCGTTTCTCTGTTTTTCTTTCTTATGTTTATGTCTATGGGGTTGTTTATATGATGAGGTGCACATGAGTAAAGTACCCACAGATACCAGATGAGGATATTGGATCCCCCAAAGCTGGAGCTACCGCTGTTTGTGAATGACCAATTGTGGGTAGTGGGAACTACACTGGGGTCCCCTAAAATGCATCATGCACTCTTAACCACTAAACCATTTCTCTAGTGCCAGAATTTAGCTTTGTAATACTGCACAGTACCTTTAGAGAAAAGAAAATGAAATATCTAGCAAGAGTTGGTCTACACAGTGGGTTTAAGTGACTGTTCCTTAACTTCAAAAAAGCCAATAATGTTCAGGTTGTAAAATGTTTTCGTTGGAAGCATGAAGGCCTGTGTTTGTTCCTCAGAACTCAATAAAACTGTAGGGCATGATAACCCCAGTAACAGGGAGTGGCACACAGGAGGAACCCAGGCCTTGCCAACCAGCCTACCTACTCATAGGCCTCCAGGCCCGTGGGAGACCCTGATAAAGGAGTAGATATTGTTTCTGAGGATGACAAAGTGGCACCAAAAGTGTCCTCTCTCTTTCACCTGCAACCTCAGACATATGAAGCCACAGACATCTCAATATGTACATGCATTCCACGTATACACACGCATACACATGACTATCAATAAAATGAGGTAAAACTACCAACCAGCACTGGTTTCAGGAGACATGAATCCAACTGGGTCATCAAAGACTCAATGATGACATGTGAAACTTCTAGGTTGTTTTGCCCCCAAGATATATGTTTAACAGTCAAGAGAACCTATTGGATTTTATTGTTTATTTGTTTTTGATAAACTTGACATAAGCTACAGTCACTTGGGAAAAAGAAACTACAGATGAGAAATTGACTTAATCAGACTGAACTGTAGGCAAATTTGTGAGTATTTATTCCCTTTATTTCTTTAGTCTCCTCTCTCTCTCTCTCTCTCTCTCTCTCTCTCTCTCTCTCTCTCTGAATGATGACTGATATGGGAGGGCATATATACACCTACAGACTAGTGGTCCCTGGATAATGTATAAAAACAAGACAAGCAAACTATGGAGAGAGCAAGTTGGTAAGGAGCAATTCCTTCCTCTCTGGCTTCCTTGATGATGGACTGTGACTTGGAATATGTAATAAACTACTTCATTTCCAATTCCTTTTTGTTCTGATTTTATCCCAGCAAAAGAAACTCAACTAGAACTCAGCAACTAGAACACAGGCCAGCATAATTTCATGTCCCTGGAAGTCACAAAGTAAAATAGATGTTGTAAAGCACTTGAACACCTAATTCTAAAAAAAAAAAAGTTAACTAAAACAGACTATCGAATTTAGGACAAAAGAGTAAAGTGCAAAAACAGGACAATTCAGCATACTGTGATGTGTTCATAAATTCTCACAGGATAGAATCTATGGAATCAAATAACTAAAAGAACTTAGAGCATTCACCCACCCAGCATATTCAGGCTCAATGCATTAAGTAGTCCTATTTAATAGTTCCGAAGAGTGGCTCCAGATGGTGTCATGTATCAAAGGTCCTGGTCCACATGACCCCTGTGATGACAGACCAAGAGCTTGCCTTAATTGCAGAGCAGTAGTTAAACATGCTGATGTGCTGATGAAAGATGCACCTGGTGCTTTTTTTTTTTTTTTTTTTGGTATATCTGCCTGAATATTTCATCATTTCACACACACAGGAGGCCCACTCCTGATTAGTGCTCAGTCTTCATTCTTCAATTCCAACACTGAATTAACTAAACCTCATGCACCAGCATGTCAAACACACACACAAGACACATACACACACACACACACACACACACACACACACACCACAGCAGGGTGTGGGATGTGGGTAGAGATACTGATTCTGGCAATAGAACAGTGGAGCAAACATACCACTTATGGCTTTTGAAACATCTGGTTCCACTTTCATGGTTGTGTCCAACTCCTAAGTTAATGACATCCCACCATATGCCCATGAGCAAAGAGTGATGGGACTGACATGCTGCTCAAATGGCCTGAAACAAGCTGCATCGTGTGTCCTCGGCCATAAAATGCCATTCAAGTGACCTCAGAAGCTGACATCTGCCCACATGTTGTACACATTTGGGGCAGGGTTGCCCATTTGTTCCATTCTGATCGAAATGTAAATATTATACATGAAAACATGCTACAGGTCCTTCTTCATTCCTTTCTTAGAGGCCAGAGAAAGGCCAGATTGACTAGGTACCAGTCATGGTCTGACTTTTTAAGTTTTTTTTGTGATTCTTTAAGTATGTCTTGGTAAATTTTATGCTTGCTTATAATCGATGGAGCCTCAATAATGGACACAAAAGGCAAGATCTTTATCAAAGTACAAAACATCCTACTTAAAACTAATTTTGCCAAGCAGTGGGCCATTTTGTCAATGATGTTTGCCTCTGATTTTATTGTCTCTATCCTTATAGTTTTCTTAGTTTCCATGTGGTGCCTGGAATCCGATGGGGAAGCAGAGAATGTGGAGCTCTCCGGTTGAGAGATACAAAACCACTGCAATGAGGAAGGAAGGAAAAATAAGAGGATGGAGGAAAGGTGAAGAGAGATGATTCCAGATGAAATGAATGTTGGACGAAAAAGGAGTGAAGAAAAATGGGGAAAAAGGGAGAAAAGGTGGAAGAGAAAGAAAGGAAGTAAAAAAGGAAGATATCCAGGAAAACAGAGAGAGAGGAAAAGGGAGGAACAAAAGAAAAAAGACAGAAAAGAGGGGGAAGGAGAGAGGAAGAGAGGGAAAAGAGAGACAGAGAGAGAGACAGACAGACAGACAAGCAGGGAAGAGAGTTTAAAAACAGCAACAAAGAAAGAGAGAAAAACAGACACACAGAGAGAAGAAAGAAACAGAGAGAGAGAGAGGAGAAAGAAGAGAGAGAGAGAGGAGAAAGAAGAGAGAGAGAGAGAGAGGAGAAAGGAGAGAGAGAGAGAGGAGAAAGAAGAGAGAGAGAGGAGAAAGAAGAGAGAGAGAGGAAAAAGAAGAGAGAGAGAGAGGAGAAAGAAGAGAGAGAGAGAGAGGAGAAAGGAGAGAGAGAGAGAGAGAGAGAGAGAGAGGAGAAAGAAGAGAGAGAGAGAGAGAGAGAGAGAGGAGAAAGAAGAGAGAGAGAAAGGTAAAGGTACAGACAAAGAGAAAAGATGTGGGGGAGAGAATCTGTCCTGCAGGAGCATTGCCAGTACTTTCTTTTGTTCTCTCAACTCAGTGCTATTCGCTGTGACACTGAATTAAACAAAGTTGTGACATACACAACTTTTGCACCAATGTGCGGCCGCTCTTGCTGTTCATCTCACTACCACGCTGCTCACAGAGCATAGCGTGGTATTTCACTGGACACAGTGAGGATTTTGTCATGGCTTCAGTGCAAACTGTCTCACAAAAATACTTGTGTTGTAGCCCTATGTTCTCAAATGGGCGCCCTGGTTGGGAAGGTTGTGGAAGCTTTAGGAGGTAGAACATTGCTGTAGATACTAGGTCACCAGAGAAAAGGACTGTAGCATGGGGCAGCTCACTCTCATTTCCTGTCCCCTCTCTGCTTCCTGATGCACTGTGAGCCACATCTCCCACTGTGTGTTACCTACCACGGTGGTCTACAAGTAGCCCTTCTTATCATAAACTGTAAGCAAAAATAACTTCTTTCACCCTTAAATGTGGCTATAACAAAGAAAGAGTAACTTAAAAAGGGACTGATAAAAAGTGAGATTAAGAAGATGTGTGGGTTCTGACATCCTTATGTTTCATTATGAATTTATTGAAGTCTTATGTTCTCATTATCATAACTCACAAATATCTTGAAAATATGTGTGATTAGCAATGTATAGTCGCATTGCATTGTTCTGAGTATGACTTGAATACCCGTCATATGGTAACTAACTCCTTACTGAGATCAGCTATTCACAAACAAACTAAATAGTTACAGATGTGATAAGACAATATGGCTCCTGGAACCATCTGATCTCAGCACTGATGAACAAGTAACAACAGCTGTAGAGAACAGTAGCTGGCGGTTCTTTTGGCCCCTATTTATGACTTACAACTGGGATTAGAATACAGTGCTCAGGCTTGTGAAGCTAGGGGGACACTTTCTAGAAGCCTCCAGCGTGTCTCGAATCAGGGTAATACTGATGCTTAAATAACTGTTTTGTTTTCTAGACCCATATGCCTAAGATAAAGCATCATGCATAAAACTGCCACAGTAAACACTCATCACCAGTGTAATAAAAGAGAACAATGATAACACATCATTCTAGTTGTAATTATATGACCAGGCTACTTTCAGAATTTAACATTTAACAGTTAATGATTTAGACCATGGTTGAATGTGAACAATTAAAACCTCAGAAATTAGAGTAAGGTCTAGTAGATATCTGTTACATAAAGAACACTCACCAAAACTTACAAGGTCCCATGCAACCTCATTTCTCACTTCTGGGCTTCAGGTCATCTTATTTCCACCCAGTTGCAAAAATGCCCCAAAGCTCTTTGCTTGAACAAAGCCTCTATGATTCAGGGCCTTAGCGTCCATCATAGTGTCTTCTTCCTTGAGGTCAGTGCCAATCTTGACTTATGCCACCTTCTCAAATGTCATCATATCACCACCTGTCTACAGCAGCACCCAACTTGCCTACTAATTTGCTACTTTTAAAAGTGTTCTAAGGCATTTTTATTTCCTGATTTTTTTACAGCTTTACTTGCAGACTTTGTCTTTTTCCCTATGAAGAAGGAAGAACCTTCATTCAGAATGTTATATACATAGATGTGTATAATCATTGGTATTGTATTACATAAACCTCTGTTTTTAATAATTTAATTGGTTTTTCTATGTGCCCTTCAGAAGACAGAATCTATGTGGTATTAGATAGGAATATTCTTCTGAATAAGCATGCCATTGCTAAAGCTTGACTAATGTATGCTTTTACTTGCAATATTTATGCATAGGAGATCTTGAACATACTAGAATCTTGGGAGGGGCAGATCAGCTGGTCAAGTGGTTGACCTGCAGAATTATGTGGAGCCAAGTTTGGATTCCAAGCATCCAGATAAAAACCAAGCCTAGATGTGTGAGCCTACAAGCCTAGCAATAAGGTGGAAACCAGTGGATACCAGGAGCTTCATGGTTCAATAGCAAGCTCTAGGTTCAGTGAGAGCCTCTACCTTGAGATAATTAGACAGAAAAATAATAGAGCAAATTAAACATCCAGCAATCCTCCTGGGCTCTGTACATATGCTTGCTTGGACACAACTGCTCTAGCACACAGGTGCACTACAAACACCACACACATACACAAATATCTCACAAAGATGGTACTGTCATTAAGATATTACAGATTTTAATTTCTTAATCTGAAAAGTGCTTATTGTACATCTAATATGTGCTTGGTGTGATATCAATATAGCCATGGAATATAATTTACATTGTTTTTGGTCAAAACTTAGACTAGCTAAAGACAGTATGACCAAAAGGAAGAACTTACCACTTACTAACTGTGATTTCTAACTTCATTTCAAATTTTTTCCTTGTATCTACAGATAAGTGTATCCTTAATCCACTATCCCTTTTTAGCAGACAGAGACTATAACATAGACCCACAACTGGTCAGAATGCAGAGAATATGTGATTGTGGAGGTCTCAACTGCAGTTGATGCTTCTGGGATGCCACTCCTACACCTAAGGCTCAGAGAACTTTACAAAAGAGCAGAAAGACTGTAAGAGTCAGAGGACCATAGCACGTGTCAAAAGATAGCTTCTTCTTATTCAGGACAGGGAACCATACCCACAAAATCTCAACAATATAGTCACCTAAATAATATCTGGACAATAATATCACCGACTCACAGCCAACATGGATGGAGAAAATTCACAACGTTTTATCTTCTCCATTAATGAGCCCCTCAATAGGTTATCCAATCCCAAATGGCCAGTCCCTAAAAACATGTACATAGGAGCAAAATTAAATGGACTGACTCAATGGATTCTCTCTACCTCCACCTCTTTCTCATACACACACAATAATAATGATAATAATTAAAGAAGAAGCATTTCGGTAAAAGTTGATACATGAGAAAATGATAAACTAAGCAATTGTCAAAATATATAAAGTAAAAATTAATTAAAAAAGAATCCTTTACTCTGTGCAATGCCTCACATAATTATAGGATTATAGAGGAACAGATTAATCTTTACCAAGTAGTGACACTGTGGCTGCTGTAATGTTATGAAGCAATGCATTATTTCTGTGCTTATGGTGATGCCGGCATAAACACATGTACTATGATGTCAAATGTATTAAAGCAAAGCACTGTACTGTGTGATACTTGATAATAATAGTAAATGACTAAAGTGTGGGAACTTCAGAACTCTTTATTGATTTTCTTGGTGCCACTAGAAGACAAGGGTAGGTGAGTGATCTGTATATTTAGGTGTGAGTAAGGAATAACCAGCCATAATTATTCATGCTTCTTTAGGTAACTCCTTATCCATGCTTTTTCAGGAATACTAATTCAATTCTGGATCACTAAGCCACAGTGCATGGAATCACTTCTGTGTTTCTGCCATCAGTGTCCTATCTGAGCTAAGTTTATATCTTCTCAGAAACAATTTATGCAACATTTGTGTTGCCCAATGCAACAGTTACTATCCATGCATGGCTATTGGGCTTTTGAAATGTGACTAAGACTGAGAAATATACATTTTAATTTTTTACTCGTTTGTTTTTTATGGGAGCAACAACGGGGTCAAACTCAGGGTCTCATGTATGCTAATCAAGTTCTCTATCAATAAGCTATATCACCATAACTTCTATTTACTTTTGATTAATGTAAGCTTGAGTATAGGCATGTGACCATTGGCTACCAATAAAGAACAGCTTAAAATCTGAGAGAAAGAGCAAGTACATTAAAATTAATTAATGGGAGAAATGCAAAGATGAGGAATCATGACATGAAAGTGATATGTAGATCTTGTTCTCCCACAATAGCTAAGTATCCATTCTTCTTCTCGTCATATCTATTACATCATTTATTTTAGTATCCAAACACCACCTTCCTATGTCCCATACATGGTAAGTAGTATTAGTTTCACTCCTGCTTCTACCCAACATGAGTAACATTTTTATCACCTCCAGCATACAGAGGCTTGACTGACATAAAAAGAAAAAAATCTCTCTGAATTTACATAAGGGATGAAACTTGCCTGGAATTGTGGAGTTGAGGATGAGTAGAAATAAGATGATAAATATTTAGTGAGACAAGATATTAAAACTGACATCTGCACTATGCATGAGGGTGAACACAGTACTCTGGGTGCAGAAACCCTTACCTTAGTGACATACAGTACAAGGATTACTTAGCACATGGCCTACTAGAAACCAACATCTGAGACACAAAGCTTCCTCTCTTAGGTAAGGCTTTTAGACATGTTCCATCATGGTCCATCAGAGTCTTTGCCATGTTCACTTCGGAAGTTTAGAGTCACAAATAAAAATACTCGTATACTCTTAGGTTTTCCTGTAACTCTGCAGGAAAAAACATGATGTCCTCCATGAATTTCATCTATGTTCAAGGTTCAGTGTACTTTAGTGGGAAGCTGGTAGCCTCAGTAATATTCAAGGGAACAATGGTGGTTACTCAGGGTCATGCAGCATTTTTCTCCTTCGTCTTTCTCTTCTCTCATAGGTGTGTTCTCAAAACAATTTAAGATAGCTGTAAAAGTTTCTTGCCTTCTTAAATAAAAGAAACCTAATTAATCACTTCAAAAAATGAAGGCAAAAGGCATGTGGATATAGAAGAGGCTATCAAGAAACTAAAGATAAAGTCAATACACAAAACATATTCTAGAACTTCCACCATGACAAAATTCAACTACAAAATTGGCTCTCAACATTCTATCCATTTCCAGTCTTAGTCTCTATTTCAGTTACTTCTAAATTGCTGTGATAAAATACCACAGCCAAGAGGAAAAAGAGGGAGCAGTGAAGGGTGTGAGATAAAAAAAAAATCAATAAAAAAAATTTACTAAAACAATACCACAACCAAGGCAACTTACAGAAGGAAGGGTTTATTGGAGGCTAACCATTCCAGAGTGATAAGAGTTCATCATCATCAAGGAGGAAACTGTGGCAGCATGTTAGCAGGCATGGCATTGGAGCAGCTGCTGAGAACTCACATCCCCATTCACAAACAGGAAGCAGAGATTGCATGCTGAGGATGGTGGAGATACTTAAAACCTTATAACCAGCTCTCACATCACATTTCTACTAAATCCACATTTCCTACTCCTTCTCAAATAGTTCTCCTAACTATGGACCACACATTCAAATATATGAGCCTACATTAGCCTTTCTTATTCAAACCACTACAGCCTTCTTCTTTATACATGTATATGATGACTTTATAAGGTCAGGGGCTGTATCATTCAACACTCCATCAAGTCCCACATTATATGATACAATTACAATCACAGATCTATTCACAGAACATGATTTGGGGAAAAAGCTACATTTTTTCCCTGGTGGCCTCCCACTAGACTACCCTGCACCTTGACCACAGACATTGTTTATGGTGGACATCATTTTTTTCTTTCTGCAGAGTTACAGGAAAACCAGAGCATGTGAATATTTTCATTTGTGACTCTGAACTCCAAGAACAAGTAAGAAAAAGAATCTGACAGACAGACCAAGGCCATGATGAACCGTGTCTGGACAGCCTGACCTAGGAGAGGAAGCTCTGTGTCTCAGATGCTAGTCGCTAGGAAGGCCCTGTGCTTAGGAAGCAAACACTGTACATGTCAGGATTTAAGGCGGTTTGGCAGAAGTGTGAGAGGGGAAATGCACTTTGCCAGTCCCTGCTGGACCTGGCCAATTTGTGTCCTTGGTGGTTGAAAGATAAACTGTTGGCCACATTCTGCCGGCTGCCTCAGTTCACCTTCCTACCCAGGTCTAACCTGTCTCAAAATCTGACATTCTGGTGCTTTTCAGTTCCCATATTATCCAGGAATTCAATATCCAAGTGAGAAAAACAGCTTGCTGCAGACTACTTAGTATGTCTGGAATCAAAGGTACTGTCTTCCTTCCTGCTATTTCTGGATGTGTTCTTCATACAAGAAAAGGCTTCTGGGGCATGTTAGAGGGGGTTTCCAATGAAGATGGCATTCCTGAGGTGGTAGGTAAAGAACATGTTTGCTACACCGTTTTCTTCTGGTTAGCTCAGTCCTCTTTATAGCCTCTTGGATTAAAAAGATATAGAGAATCAGAACAGTGGCAACCTCCCACATGTATGCCAGTGGCAGTGTTGTTGACGGTGATGAGGCTGGCTGCTTCCACCTCTTCTTCCTTCCCCTTTCCTTTTTTCCTCCTTTCCTCTTCCTGTTTTCTTCTACTCTATCACTTTTTCTTCTTTCTGGATCTAGAATTACTTTAGTGAGGGGTGGTTCAAACTCAATGCACAACTGAGGATGACCTTGAATGTCTAAACCTCTTGTGGATACCTCTAGTGTGCTGGGATTACAGTTATGTGCCAACATGCCCAGTTTATACAGTGGTAGGCATGGAGCCTAAGGACTTCCTGCAAGTACTCTACTACTCAGTCCCCTGAGTTCTTCATAATTTTCTGAACAGATGCCAGTCTGTTCAGAAGAGTGTAATGTCTTATCCTACAGGTGGATAGAAAACCTGTATTTCTATCCTTTCACCTTTCAGTCTTGTGATTCAGCAAGGGAATCATAAGCTCCTTGAGACTTGATTTCAAAGAGAGCATTATATTTCTGTTTGGCTTTATTGCATAGCTTGGGCAGTGTGGTGGTTTTGAATGAGAATTTTCTCCAAAGGGTTAGGGTTAGGGTTAGGGTTAGGCTCATGCATATCAACAGTAGGTCCTCAGTTGGTTGTGGATGTTTTGGAAAGTTTAGGAGGCAAAGCCTTGTTGGAGGAAGTACATCATTGAAAGTGGGCTTTGAAAGTGTGAAGATTCCTGTCACTTCTATTAACTTTTTCTGCTTTCTGTTAGTTGTTTAAGATATGAACTCTCAGCTTCTTGTTCCTGTTGCCGTTCTGGCCTGCTGCTATAATTAGCCACTGTGATAGATACTTATTCTCTGGAATCATAAGCCCAAATAAACTCTGTCTTCTATGAGTTGTGTTAATCACAGTATGTTCATCATAGCATTAAAAAAAGCCCAAAACAAACAAACAAACAAACAAACTAGACAACTCTTAAGACTGTTGAAAAGATCTGCATCTCCTATGCATTCAGACATGAGGTCCATGCTGGCAGTAAGATTTCAGAGCAATCCTTTTGCAACCATTATATGTAGGGTAACAATGTATGCTCTGCCTCTCACACAAGAATTAATTAAAGCTTTAATGTGAAATATACAAATATGTCTGCATAAATAAGATCTGTTTAGCAGGAAAGACAATCTGATAATTCAAAAAAAAATCCATGGGTCAGGACATAGGAAAACTTTTGTTACAATCTGAGATAACCCGATATGACATTTGTTGATAGGATGAATCCCTTATCCTAACAGCACATCTATCCATGGCAGGTTTGAGCTCAAATATTGTCTCTACTTGCTTTCCAGTCAAGAGAACTTCTAGTGTCTATCTCAGACTCTGAATCCTCCTTGCTGAATCCTACCTCACACCCTGAACCTTTTGCTAATGAGGGACTTTCCAGGGATCATAATCAGATATGCTTTGCTGCTGGTGAGGTCGTGAACTGAGCTCAATGTTAATAATTGGGTATTTTTATGAGTAACAAATGTGGGTGCTAAGTGCATTAACCACAAACTCTCCATTCTCTTCACATCATGTATCCAATACATGTTGGCAGTGACTGTTTCTTTATCTCTCTTTTGGAATATCATGCAAAGGTATGAGCCAGGTTCACAGATACAAGGCTAAACCACTTCAAGTGTAACCTTATCGTCTCGGATTTTTCTCAAAGTATCGCTATCCTATCTTCAGAGCCAAACTAAAGCTGACAAAGTGTAATCTTATTTGATTTATTTAAAAAGTAATATTACTATATATATGGGGTAGCTCAGTGTTGGAGTGCTTGTGTACCATGTGTAAGGACCATATGTTTTATTCTCTAGCACCCTTCCCCCAACACACTTATTATTATTATATTACTAAGTAGGTATGACAATGCTTTATCTCCATCTGGATATTTGCATCCTTTTCCTGGCAATTACCATGCAAAATATGGTAAGATTCACTGGCAGGCTTTTAGTCTCTCACAGAGTAAAGAGAAGAAGGATTGATATAGGTGCAAGACTATGATTATTCTGATTAGAACTGAAGATCTGGGAACCCACACATTAATTCCCTTCTATCCCTAAGATGCTCATTGCCTCCATGGGGCATTGGTGATTTATGGTTTCCTTAAGCAAGGATGGAAAGTGACCAGAGGAACTCTGGGATAGCAATGTCTAGACAGGGTGGAGTTCAAGGAAGCCAGCGCTCTTCTCCGATTAATCTGCAGATGCTCTGGCAAACTTTGTTTTGTTTTGACCCTGGGAGGAAATGAGAAGCCTGTTTCTGTCTCTGACAAAACCCATAACCTTTAGGATATTGTTGAATGAGCCAGCCTACTCTATTTTTAGACCCCCCTGCCCCAGTTCTGTGGTTCGTTTCACAGTTCTAGTGCACCAGTGAGGACTCCACTCATGAGCCAAGACAAAGGGAAAGGGGTCAAAATAGACGCACATTCCTATTCTTAACAAGTTAATATTGCTTGAAAGCTACCTAGCCGTCCTTACTGTGTGCCCTCGCGTGCCCCACGGAGGAGCTCTTTGCCTTCAGGAGAAACAGAAGTGAAAGTGGAGGCACCGCTCTCTCGCAGTTGTCATTGCTGGCTCTGCCTAGTGACCTGTTCAGACAGTCGATGCTATTAGTCATTGTGGGAGTTGTATTAAGTCTTAATTAAATCTTTAACAGCCCTTACTAAAGAATCCAGTTTTTGAGTGCAGAGTGTTATTTTTTTTCCATCCAATTGCAAGGGGGAAATAAAAGTATCTTGAGTAGTGAAAGTGGAGAAATTGGAGGAGGTCCATGTAAGTGTTTGCCTTTCTCCCTCTGGCGCCCTCATCTCTTCCTGCACGGATGGCAGTAATGCTGTGACGATGGGACCGAAAATATTTTAAAAACATTTAAAAGTTACCACCGAGAGGAGAAAATGGTACATTTACATTCGTCTTTCTCCACTTAATGGCATTACCAGAGATGCTTTGTCCCCCTTGGGCCATAAATTGAGACATCACTCAACAGTTGTCCTGGCAGATTTCCCCCAAGAAGGCCACTTATGAAGTGACTAATCACATCGGAGGCTAATTTACTGAACATTTAAAGCCATTGGGGTGGAGGGGATTAGGAGACTGTGAACCTGGGATGTGATCCATTATGCCCCCAGACCGAGAGCTCATCCCTGCATCCTCTCCATAGAGACTGGGCTGCACTTCCTGCTCCATCAAACTGCAGAAATCATTGCCTAGTTAGGCAAAGCCACCATCTTAGTACTTTTAGGCTATGACATGCAATAGTCCTCCATCTTTTTGGTCTGGAATGGACATTAAGTTCCTCCTGGGGCAAGTTAGTGAGACTTGAGGTACATGCCAGGTCAGGCAGGAAATGAAGATTATAAGTGAAATGTAATACACCTTTCCTCTGAATTTGGATAACCCAGTGACTTAAATTGGGAAGACCTTAGTCCTAAACCCTTTCCAGAACCTCTTCATATTTCAGAACTTACCTCCCTAGTCATTCTTTTCCCAACAAGCTTCCATGCTACCGGAAAGGAGAATAATTAAAGAAAGCTTTTAATATTCATGCTATACTGCTGGGTTGCAATGAAGAAATGAACCGGGCCTTTGACAGAAAAGAACTGTCAACTGGCTGTCTGAAGAGGTGAGTATGTCATTCCTGTGCTCTTGGGTGGCAAGTGGTAATGTGCAACTGACATCGTATTGTAAGTGTGATGTCCTCCCAACAGACCGATGTGGTCTTTGCTGAAAAAAAGCACCACAAAACAAAACAAAACACAAATTTGGGGTGGAGATGAGTATGATTATTACCAGACAGAACACAGAACAGCCTTTAGCCTTTACAAAACTCTTGGCAATACAAATGTAGGATAAGAGAGGTATCCATACAATCACAAAGTTTTCAATAGTATAAAATAAAAGTTCCTTAAAACACATATTTACTGGTGCTGGAGATGTAGCTCAGCTGGGAGAATGCTTGCCTTGCATGTAAAAGTTCTCTTTTTGATCCCAGCCTGTACATAAACCAGCCAGGGTAGTACACATCTGTAATAGCAGGCCTACAGAAGTAGGGGCAGAATGACCAGAATTTCAGTCGTCCTTGGCTATATATATGTATGTATATATATATATATATATATATATATATATATATATATCAAGATCAGCATGTACTAAACAAAAAACAGACTAACAACAATCCAAATAACTGCTTCAGCTGGTCTTGTCTCCTGTGTCACTTGGTAGATATGATCAGTACTGATTGAGACTGAATTTACTGGAGCATTGGTAAATCAATTAGTCCCACAGGGCAACTCAGTGAATTTATGACGACATCTCTTTAGTCATGAGCCAATCTTCAGTTTCAGTTTGAGCTGAGGGAGGGTGTACCATGCAGAGGGAATGGTGAAGGAACAGCTAATGAGCCAAAGTATCTATGAGGGTAAAGTCACGTACCTGGGTCTTTGTGCTGCCAAGAGGAATTAAAAAACAAATGTAGATTCTTTTATGCAGTAGTGACCACATTACGTAAGACATCAAAACAAAATGCTTGTCCTCCTAGTAAAAGGTTCTTTGAATACGAAGTGACTAACTACAAACAAAGACAATTCTTAACTCCTCCTGATGAATTCCATGAAGAGTTTAGCTTCCCAGCTTCTGCTGACCTCCCTTTAGGAAGATTCTCAGTCTAGTTTCTTTAAAGGCACTTTCAAAAACTGAGATGGCTCATTACAAAATTTCATATGCAATTGCAAAACAGATCCCAGGCCTGTAGAGTTGGCTTCATGGCTAAGAGGACATACTGCTCTTCTTGAGAATGATAGTTTGGATCCCAGCAGCAATACCACTCATAACCACCTGTAACTCTAGCTTCAGGGAGTAAGTGGAATCTTATGCCTTCTTCTGATCTCTTTGGGCACCTGAACACATGGGTATACATACATACATATATTATACATACATACATACATACATACATACATAGCTTTAAAAACATATCAAATAATCATGTTCTAATTTACATTTCATATTCCTGAACACAGGATAAAAAGAAATTAATCAATGTATATGCTAATAATTATATTCAAAGTGGGAAAATACTGTAACTCTTATTTAGCAAAGGTAAGATGAATAAAATTTTGTAATGTTTATAATCTAAAAGGGGGGATATAGATGTGCACAAACCTGCAAGATTCAGCAGAAGAAATTCTCAAGAACAAAGGATAACTTATTGTATAATTTTTCAGTTTTTTTTTACATTGGATCACAACCACATATTCAGCACAAAACTGGTACATCAAACTACAGCAAATAAAATTCAACACTTACCTCCACTAAAGCTTCTACTTATGACAGTCATGTATATGATTGATTGCCAAGTTGTTCAGAATATTAGTTTCAGAAATTAAATCTGGGCTCTGACCCAAATTATGTGACCATGGGCAACTGCTTCTATATTGTTTTTCCTTCAGGTCTTTAATCTCTTGAATGGGTAAGGTCACTGTACCACAAAAGTCACGATGATTTGATTTAACGTCAGCATCACACAATCTAGAATTCCCTGAGAGAAGGGACTCTCAAAGATCTGGGAAGGATTTTCTTGGCTAAAGTTATTGAGGTGGGAATATCTACCCATGACAAGAGGCACCATTCTCTAGGTGAGAACTACACAAGAGTAGAGAAGATTTAAGAAAACAGGTGTGTGGTAGTCCATTGCTTTTGCTTGTTGTCTTAGGAGAAACTAAGACAGGGGTATTCTAAGTATTAAGTTGTTTTTAATAAGGAAAGCATTACTGTAGAGTCAAGAGATGTGCAATGATGTCGTTACCATGACTGGTATAATCATCTCTATATAAGTGTAATGAATTATCTTCTGTTTTGGGTGTTGTATTGTTTTTCAACAAAACAATAACTAGACAAAATAACAGCTAGAGGAAAGCCTGTTTTCATTCTTTGCTTGGGAGGATGTCATCTGAGATGGAGAAGGGATAGGAAGCAGGCCTGAGAGTCAGGAGGTCTCATTGCATAAACAGTCAGGAAGCAGAGAAATAGATGCTGGTTATCAGCTTGTTTTCTATTTTATATTCAATCTGGACCCCAGCCCATGGCATGGTACTACATTTAGGGTGTACCTTACTTAACTAATTTATAAATGCTGTCACAGACAGTCCCAACATTTCTTTTCCATGGTGATCCTAAATGCATTCATGTTGACAATGAAGATTAACCCTAGTGGGCATACAGAAGAAGGGCAGTGACAACCAGACTAATGACATCACCAACCTTCTGAGGGCTGGTTCTCACTATGATCAAGTACAAGTGCTGCCTAGTGGAGCAATAACCTTCCACATTGTGGCTGTGGAGCACGATTAGTCAGAGGCTCTCAGTTCTTTCTATAAGGGTCAGAGAAGTCAAGGTGGAAGGAGAAGGTAGATTCCAGAAAGTTGTGGTTTGATCTCCACATGCTCACCGTGATATGCAGGTTGCCCTCCCCACACACATGCAAGCACACACACACACACACACACACACACACACACAACAACAACAACAAGAACAACAACAAAAACAATAAATAATAGAAAAGAAGAGGGAAACAGCAATGTTCTGCATAGTGATAATGACCACATAAGAGGAATGAGCTTCAGGAAGGTCAGTCTATGTTTCATTGTTGTCTATGTTGGATTAGCAGCTAAATTAGGAGACAAATGTCTTCTCCATCTTCACTCTGCCTCTTTATGTGTCCTCTCACTTTGCTCCACTTCATCCCCCTCACACAACATTTATCCTTCTTAAGTCATCAGTGAGGGATGTGAGGATATGTTTTCAATGGTCTCTGAAAAACTTATCGATGTGCAAAAGTGATTATGACCCTACAGAGTGAAAAGAGCTCAGTCTAGAGCTTTCTTTCCATGTGGTCATGACCTAGTGACAGCTCAGGGTTTGAAGCAGGGCTGGCATTTGTGGTACACCTGGAGGAAGGAGGAGAAACCTGAGCTTTCAGAGGATGTAGTGTGAGAGAGAAAGCACAGCTGTAGAGCCGCCACCATAGAACATGCTGCTCTCCATCAGAATAGCAAGGTCTTTGCATGTCTGATAAAGAGAAGGCATTATTTGCTCTTGACAGGTAGACAAAGGCTTCAATCATTTCAGATAAGTAGGATGGAAGGGATGACACCCATCACTCTCTGAATTTATTTCAAAGAAAAAAATGACATGAGAACATTCCTTAGGAATTTCAAGGCAATGAAGGACTGTCACTTCTCCTTGTTTAATCTGCCACCGATTCTGAATTTCATCTTTGCCTTTTATCTACATAAAGGATTTTATTTCTGAAAGGGTAATGGTCCTGAGGACATTTATAAGCTGGAAGGAGTTAGGCCCGATCCCAGGCAGACACAAGGGCTTGAAGTATTGAGGGCGGAGTGAGGTTAAGTGCTTTCAGTGTTTATTTGAGTAAGACGGGTCCACTTTTGGAGCGTTTACCTAATGGCATTGCAGAGAAAGAGTAGAAAGTTTATTGCAGAGAGAAATCTTACTTATTGAGGGATTTGTGTGACAGGCAGTCACTGAATCAGACAAAATAAATTAACAAAAATTTAATTAGCTTGTGTCGTTCTTGTCAAAACTGACAACTAAAACATAGAGAAAGATCCTGTTTTCTCCAGAGAACATTCTAGGTTCTTTTTCCTGGTCTGAAAAGAGAGTTAAACTCAGATAGTTATTTATAGCATTACATGGACTTTTCTTTCGTATATTTTAGGAAAGTTCATGAATATGAGATATTTTTCCTAGACCATGAACCACAGAGCCACATATTTACATCTGTGCATCTCACCTGTAGAGCTCAATATCAGGTTAGGTTTTGTTTGCAGAACTTCTTAATATGATGAAGAGGACTTTCACCTAGAATCTCTCCATCTGTTCAGTCATTATTGTATCTTCCAGTTGCCTCCTGGTGTAACCAACCTTCCAGGGAGAGTCTACAAGATAATGCAAAGGCAAAGACCTTACATCAACCCATCACAGTTTGGGAGACTTGTCAGTCTGGGGAGTTGTATCCTCTGCATTCTCCCTGTCATATTATTCCTACAGTAGGAACATTCCCAGAGCTGCCTGCTAGAGCTGGAGCTATGAGGACCAATGCATGTCGGTATCATTACTTTTGTCCTTGGAAAGTCATCATGGGTATCCACATGTCCCCACCCCCAGGCTAAGTGCCAGAGATAGAGTTCCTACTTTTGTGTAACTCATCACAGATACAAGCAGCAAGGCCATGCTGAGAACTGACAACCTACTGCATCACTCCTGTTCTCCTTCAAAGAAGATGCTATTGTGGGGGAGGGGGTGACTGACAAGCCTATTGACATTTCTCTCTCATCTCATCTTTACCCCTAATTCTTTGCGTTTCTCATTAAAAGCCTTTTCTACCTCTGAATTCTTCCAACAGTGGTCAAAATACAGCTTGGCAAGTTGAAATAGAACTGTGCTTTGAATAATGACAATGGCTTTATCTCTACAGCTAGAATTTAAAATGTATGGTTTAGTGTAGAAAAATCTCTATGTAATTCTTACATACCCTAGATCTTACTTAGCAATAATTTGCTTCTTTTTATTTATTTATTTATTTATTTATTTATTTATTTATTTATTTATTTATAAGATAAAGTCTTTTTAAATTCATATATCCCATGCTCCCCTCCCTTCCCTCCTCCTAATCCCCCCCAGTCAGTCTTCAGCCTCCCCTTTCCCTTCTTGAATTCCCTCCCTCAAAAGGGCAGGAAGTCTCAAGGTGGATCAGCTCAGTATGATGCATCTATTCCAGGCAAGTACGATTTCCTCATCCTAATATCAAGACTGAGTTAGGTGTTCCTCTGAAGGGAATGGGCTCTGAGATGCTAGCCCATGCACAGAAACACAGTCTGATTCCTCCCCTCGAGGCTCCACATACTGCCCATATCAATCCACAGTTGCCTATCCTTGCAGGGGCTTGCTCCTTTTCTGATGGTTCTTCGGTGGCTGTTCTTGATTCAGTGATTCCCCCCAGAGCTCCAGCCAGCCATCTCTGTGGGAATTTTAAGGAAGTCTTCTTTTAAAACAATGGAGAATTTCAAATACACCTAAGTGTAGAAGCAAAGATATTCAGAGTCCAGCCAGCTGGAATACTTTCCCCAATGCTTTCATGCAGTTTTCAGGTTGTATTAGTTACCTTTCTTATCACTATGACAAGAGGCTTGAGGTTTAAGGGAATTAAACATGGAAGCAAGCCAAGAAATGAATGCTTAGCTTGTCTTCTTGTTTTTCGGGCTGGAATACCAGCCCCTGGAATGGTAGTGTCTACATTTAATGTTGATTTTTCCACTCTAATCAACCTAATCAAGATTCTTCTGAGTAGATGTTTGCTTCAAGTTTTTAATCAATATTAGCCATTTAAAGGTGCCAATGCCCTACAGCTTAAAAGAGATCACAATAGAGACTATCAGCATTTATAGTGTTTTCATTAGGTTGGGCATCTGCAAAGTGTTTACAGTCATTAACCACAGGGCTTAGTCTTATTCCATGTACTTCTTGAGTGAAGAAACAGGGGCGTAGAGGAATCAAATTTTTGCCCAAAGCAACACAGGATGTGGTAGACTGACCATGGCAACCAGCTCTTTCTTGCCTTCCTACAAAGTCCTGCTTGAGTTGATCACCAGGATTTTAGTTTTAAACAAATGTTATATACTTACAAGGACATTGAAGCCTGACTCTCTTAATCCTGTCTGGGAGCAGAATACATTTTTATAATTTCAGAGTTAAAAAAAAGTATATTCAAAGAATGTGGAATTAGAATGACATTGGGAATTTCAAGGGCAAGTCTGAGTATTTGAAACTTGATTTTATTGCAGAGTGCCTTCAAAATAATTTGTATACTGTTAGAATTATTATAAGTCAATTGTACAAAGTAAGTTGCAATGACACATATTTTTATACATGGTTTTAATGTAATTTAATCATATCTTCAACCTCGACTTTCTTCAACTCCACCATGTCCCTAGGTGCATCCATTTTACTTACATGTTTCCTATTTTATATTTTTATGTAAAAATGAGTTTTTATTGCTGTTTCTGACCATCATGGCACTATTAAGGATTGTTTGCTGAGGGTAAGTATCTTATCTTCTCATGTACCCTAGGAGAGAATCATCAGTGGTCGGTCAATAGCTCCAAGGGAGCTGGTGAGATGATTCATAGAATTTAGGAAAAAATATCATGAGAAAACATTTGGGTCTTCATTGAATAAATTCTTTCATTTCTATCATAATTAGGGTTTCTATTGATGCAGTGAACATCATGACCAAAAGCAAGTTGAGAAGGAAAGGGTTTATCTGGCTTATACTTCCACATAGGAGTCCATCACTGAAGGAAATCAGGACAGGAACTAAATCAAGGCAGGGACCTGGAGGCAAGAACTGATTTCAGGGGCATGGAGGAGTGCTGTTTTCTGCCTTGCTCCTCATAGATTGTTCTGTCTGCTTCCTAGAGCACTCAAGACCATATGTCTTCACACATAATGGGCTATGCCTTCCCCAATTAATCAGTAATTTAAAAATGTCCTACAGTCTGGAATATAGCTGGATCTTAGGGAGGCATTTTCTCACTTGAGGCTCCCTTCTCTCTGATGAGTTTAGCTTATGTCAAGTTGACATGAAACTAACTCAGTTTTGTAGGACATGAATTCCATCAAAACATAAAGCTTATTGTATGCATTTGTGTGTCTGCCTAAGTATTCTATTTGCTTTTGATCACCATGAAGATAATATCTGTTATTATCCATTATCTGAGCTTCTTGGTTGGACATGAAGCTTACTTGTCATCAGAGCAGAGGTCAGGAAGTCATCATGTATTCTGAAATGTGAAAACGGATTTGGAAACCAAGCCTTTGGGCAAATACTATTTAAGAAATGTATGCATCTCATTTATAGACTTGATGGCAGGGTATGGGATGAAAAGGAATGATGATTTAAAGAAGAAACACAAATAATATGGCATTCTAAATTTTTTAAATGAAGAAAAGATCAATTTTATACAAAAGATTGATAAATGCACCCAGAGTTTTCAGGTTTGTAACAAAATGACATGTATTCTTTACTGCTTTCTAGTCTGTTTTTCAACATTTCATTTTTTTCTTCTCTCCTTTACAGAGAAATATTGAGAGAACATTTAGTTAGCAATTAGGACTCTGTGGCCAAGTTTTCAAAGCTGTGCTGGGCAGAAAGTCAAAACCTACATTTGGTGGTGAGGTTTGAAGTGCCCACAATGAGCCTGAGTCTTTAGAGTCCCACACACACACTTGGGTGGCTCTAGAAGCAGGAGAAGGACTATTGGGGATTGTCTGGGAGAACCTTGCTTTCAACTTTTATTGGAATTTAATGCTTTTCCATGGGTTAGCATTTCAATTATGTAAGGATGCCCCTACTTGAATCCCAAGATTGTGGAAAACATCAAACATTAAGTGAAATCTCTGAGTATTTCTCATTGCTGAGTTTCCTAACGTGCTTTTACCCTTATTGGTATCTGAGTAAGATAATTAAATGGATATGATCCTGTGTTCTTTGTTGTTACAGCGTGGGGTAGCCACAAAAGAGGACTAATCTTGAGTTTTTATTTATTAAAAAAAAAATAGCTTTATCACTTAAAACTCATGTGTTCTAGGAATGAAAAGATGTGCTAATGCATGTGTGTAAGGGTGTTCTGTATGCATGTGTACATGTTTGTGGCTGAGTCTATAAATGCTTATGCGTGTGTGATTACATATGAAGGACAGAGGTGGTTTGCATGCTCCCTCTTCTCCAGTTGCTCTTGGACTTTATTTATTTATTTATTTATTTATTTATTTATTTATTTTGATATAAAGTATTTTACTCTACCTCCATCACACGGATTATACTGCATAGTTGGACAATGAAACCCATGGATCTGCTGGTCTTCACCCCCCCACCTCAGGCTGGGTTTATAGGTATACACAGTCACATATTAATTTTATATGGGTACTCTTGACTTGAACTCATATCTTCATGATTTCTTAATAATCCCTTTACCAAATGGGGTATGTCCTAACCTTCTTAAGACTTAAGTTACAAGTTATTTGGGAATGAGTGTAACCCTTAATTACCTTTTTATTTTAACTTTTAAAAAATTCTCAGAGACAGGTAGTGGTAGTACATGCCTTTTACCCCATCACTTGGGAGGCAGAGGCAGGCTGATCTCTGTGAGTTTGAGGCTAGCCTGGACTATGATCTAGAGTGAGTTTCCACAGAGAAACCATGTCTCAACCAGCCCCCTCCCCTGACAAAACAAGAAAAGGAAAAAAAAAGGGATGGAATCCTCAGAGCAGTTCACAATATACATTACTTTAGACTATTTGTTTTATTATTTACTCATAGTTTTGTTTTTGTTTTTGTTTTTGCTTTTGTTTTGTTTTGTTTTGTTTTGTTTTTTTTGGACAGGATTTTACGTGTCTCAGAGCATGGCCTTGAATTTTTGATTCCCCCTTTCAATGTTAGGTTTACAGGCATATCCCACCAGGCCAGTGTTTTGTGGTGCTGCGGAATTAACTCCGGTCTCTTGTGCATGCTGTTCAAACACTCTGCCAGCTGAGATCCATCCCCAGCTTCTGGGGATCTGATTTGAAGAAGAATTTTCAAGGTTCCTTATTTTCAGTTCTTTCTGAAGATTTTGTGTTTTTGCTTTGTTTTGTTTTGCTTTGCTTTTTTAATACGGTGGTTATCCCAACTCAGCATCAGGATAAAAGATAAGGGAAGATGAAGAGAGAGAAGAGGTGGAACATGGGGGAAAATGCTATCCAGAGTTCTGCTAAAAAGATTTTTTTGAGTACTGTCAAAAACATCAGGAAAATGAAGAGACGAAGTTGGGGCTTGACTTTAGTGAATGTGGCTTTGCACATTTTAACCCATCATATCATTTAATCAAGGCCAAAATATAAGTAACAAAGATACTTTTGAGAATAGAGAAGGGAAGAGACTGGAGGGAAGGGAAGAGAGGAGAGGGGAAGAGGAAGGGTAGATAGGAGAGGAGGGGAGAGGAGGGGAGGGGAGGGAGAGGAGAGGACAGGAGAGGAGATGGGAGGGGAAGGGAGGGGAGAGGAGGGGAGAGGAGAGGGAGACAAGTGGGGATTGGACTTTAGGTGTCCATTTAATGTGTGTGTGTGTGTGTGTGTGTGTGTGTGACACAGAGAGAGACAGAGACAGACAGAGAGACAGAGAAAGAGAAACCGAGACAGAGATAGAGAGAGATAGACAGACAGACAGACAGAGAAAAAGAGAAACAGAGAGAGACAGGCAGAGAAAGAGACAGAGGCAGAAAGACAGAGAGAAAGACAGAGAAATAGAGAAACAGAGAGAGACAGAGACAGGGAGAGAGAGAGAGAGAGAGAGAGAGAGAGAGAGAGAGAGAGAGAGAGAGAGAGAGAGAGATCACAGCAGAAAGGCATAAATGCTCAGGTTGTATGCCCGCAGCCAAGTGCTAGCAAAGAAAGGAGTGTCTGCCAGAGAATGTTAGACATAGATTTGCTTTGTCTCTCAGGTCCAGGAGTCTGGAAAGATGGTCATGCCCAGTGTCTCACCTGAGATAGGAACTCTTTGCTCTCTCTTCTCTGCCTCTTCTCCCACAATGGCTTTTGTCTATATAATGCTAAACTTGTCTGTAGGAAGATGTGTGTGTGCTTTTGAGTCAATGATTACTAGATATAAATTTCTCTAAGTGAAATTTGTTTGCAGTAAAATAAGACTTTTTTTTCTGCTGTGTTCCACATTTTTTTAAATAAGGACAGTGGTTTCATTTTATCTTTTTAAAATTTTTTAATTCATTTTGCATACCAACCACAGTTCCCCCTTTTCCATCTACCCCACCTTGCCTCTCATCTTTACTCACCCTATCCACTCCTCCAAAAGAGTAAGGCCTCCCATGGGGAGTCAACAAAGCTGGAACATTAAGTTGAGACAGGACTAAGCCCCACCCCCCTGCATCAAGGCTGAACAAGGCATCCCACCATAGAGAATGGGCTCCAAAAAGCCAGTTCATGCACCACAAATAGATTTTGATTCCACCATCAGGGGCTCCTCAAACAGACCAAGTACACAACTGTCTCCCACATGCAGAGGGCCTATGTCAGCCCCATGCAGGCTCCACAGCTGTTGGTCTGGAGTTTATGAGTTTCCAAGAGATTGGTTCAGTTGTCTCTATAAATTTCCCATCATGATCTTGACCTCCCTTGCTCATATAATCCATATTTAACTTCAATATTGTATTTAAATGCACAGGATTATTTCAGCTGTAAACTTCTAAAGAATCTGCAAGCAGTTTACCACTAATATCTTTGATCATGCCACATAAATGAGCTGTTATCATGTATTTGAGATGGGAGATTTTAGGAGGATTGGGAGACAAGTGAGAATCCTCTATTCAGACCCTTCACCCTGTAGAAGCTACACAATGTGCTTAAAGTGTCTCATGAGGTCTTTTAAATAAATCCTGAGAGGACCTAAGGTCTCTGTGATAACAGAGTTTCTCAATATATCATGCCTTATATCTACGTACTTCTCAGCTACCGAAGGCCTTCCGTGAAGCATAACTGCCACTGACAGTTCAAGACTCAGAAGGCTGCTTTGCAACAACAGAAACCACTGGTTCTAAGACACCCCAGAACTTCCAGCTGCGTGTTTGGTTCCACTGTGTAACCTATTTTTAAGTAACAGGAAAGAATGTTTTCCAGCTATTCATCAATTTGCACTTGCTTCCTTATGGATATGTAAGTTTCCTTTCTGAGGTTTCTAGCAACTTCTTTTGTCCTTCACATCCTCAAAGGTTCTAAAAGAATATCAGCTTTGGTGTGTATCATTTCACATGATATTTGAAGATACAAAGATCCAAGCTAATAAAATTTACTTGCTTGAGAGAAATGGGATCTTTGATGAGTTCTATAATCACTTTTACTCTGTTCACTCAAGTCTTATTGGCTTATGACCCTGCTTATTAACTTTTACTTTATAACAAACAAGAACAAAGATTTGTTTGTAATATCTAGACCAGTGATTCACATTTCATATGATATTTGTTAAATGAACTTTAGTTTTTTGTTATAATGTCTAATTTACCAGCAGTTTCAAGCTTCCTGCTCTAGTAACTTGTGTATCCCCAGGTATCTATAGTGATTACACAGCGGGGAATAATCGTTCTTCTGCTCTTTTCCCCTAAAGAGACTCAAAGACAAAATATCACATTTTAGAATCAAATAAACATATTCAAGAAAAAAATAATATTTTTGATATGCCTACAAATTTTTAACTTAATTTTTCTTCTTTTTTGAAAACAGTAAATACAATCACGCTATTAAAACACATATTTAATATTTCCAGTATGGATAGCACCAAAAATTTAGAAAATAATAAAATCAATAAAGACTTTTGCATAACTGGATTCAACCCAAGCATGACATTTGGGATCTAAATATAATATAATATTCACTGGAGAATAATTTTCGGATTTCTAGACAGTGCTTAAAGTAACTGATGACTTCTGGAAGAAGGAGAGTTAGCTTCTTCTAGGATGAGCTTCATTATTGGTTGTCGGGTGCAGAATGGTCAGCCCTGAGGCTACATATGCATAGAGAGAGAGAGACATATGCATGTAACAATAATAATCAAAGAAAAAGAACCTATGAAGATCTTTCTGTTTGAGAAACCAGTGTTTGCCAGCTGAGCCATCTCCTTCACCCTCTTTCTGGATTTTGACAGTGGCTAGAAATACATGCTCCATGAAACTTGAAAACCTGACAGCTTTCTTGAACATAGCCTCCCCCCAAAAAAAAGGGAAAGAAGGAAAGAGAGAAAGAAAGAAAGAAAGAAAAAGAGGGAAGGAGGGGGGAAGGAACAAAAGGCAGTGTAGAGATTAGTTTTAACTGACAACTTGATAGAACCTACAATTTCCTGGGAAGAATCTAGGAAAAGTGTTGGAGTGTCTACATTGGTTAGGCCTGTGGACATGTCTGTAGTGCTTTGTTTTAAAAGTTAATTGTTGTAAGTTAGAGTCCACTGTGGAGGACACCATTCCCTAGGCAGGATGGTCCTGAGCTATACAAGATTAGAGGAATGGAACTGAGAACAAACGAGTATGTATTTATTTTTCTGTTCTCTTATGGTGGATATACTGTGACTACCAGCTTCAAGTTTCTGCCACTGTGACACCCCTGCTTTGATGGACTTTAACATGAAATTATAAATCAAATAGACTTTTTCTCCCCCAAGTTTTTTTTTTTTTGTCAAAATATTTTCTCACAGCAACAGAAATAAAACTAGAACAGATAGTGACCCTGTGTGCTTTACTTTCATCACAAAAGTGATAGCCATCTCTGTTATAATTCTGCTCATTAGGAGCAAATCCTGAAGGCCAGTCCACAGGAAAGGCACAGGAGAGTGTGAATATCCAGAAGCTGGGATAAAGAAAATCTCATGGGAGTGAGTGGAATTTAAAGAGTTTGAATATGTAGACACGATGGTCAATGAGGGATTAAAGCGATTGCAGTAATCCCAAAATAGGCCACAATCACAAAGAAAGCAGGTCTTTGAGCAAAGGTCTCTATCTCCAGTCTTTGTATGAACTTCCCATTTTCCCCAAATGCTTGTGTGCTTAACGGTGGCAAGAGAAGAAGCAGAACATGCTTCGTGGTCTATGGCTCCCTGTCCCCTCCAAATTCCTCTGTCATTGTTAAAGACACAACAATAAAATCCAATTCTAAATCTGTGGTGGAAGCCAAGGCCAAAAACAACTATATTTGAATAATTGAATAATTGTAGCTATGCTAGGCAAGCACATCAACAATGTAAAATAGACAATGAGAGAAGATGGATAAAGAAGGTAGCCTTGGTGGGGCTGTCTGCACTGGGCCTGCACAGGACTATTGGCAGTCAGTTGTGGATAGGGGAGGGCTTCATGGGAAGCACCCCTTCAGGGAACAATCAGCTATAGGTAGATGCTGGGCTATAGGAGTCACTAGCCCCATTGTGTATACATTTGTGAGTCCCCATCTTACTGTGAGTAGCTTCATAATCACATGAATGGCCCTGGTTAAACTCTAGCTCACAAAACAAAACAAAACGTGAACTTGGGGAAGGAATTCATATGGAAGATGTGAATTTGACACAGATGTGAAGGAAATGAGTGAGGTTAGGGGGTGAGAGCAGGCAGAATGGATTATAGACATTATATGAAATCATCAAAGAGTAAATTTTATTAATTTTTTAAAAGGAGTTGGAAATCTGGTTAATATACAGTGACCTTGTCTAATTAATAAAGCCACACAGTATGCATTAGATAAAGGAATAGTATGAGGTGGGGCATGGGAGGAGCCAAACCAGCTGGGGTCTAGATACATTTGCTCCAGGCCCTTGCATGTTGCCAAAGCACGATTTCAAAAGGTGCCAACATCAGAGAATTCTTCAGGGGAAATTCTTGAGCTGGGAAGAAGGCTGTCTTATTGTTTGTGGGAGGAAAAAAAAGGGCTTTATCATTTCAGGTCACAACACAGCCGTTCTGATGAAACTGGTTCTCAGAATGTAATCCTTGTTAACCCACTTCCTTCTTGGATTTAGAAAGTCTCAAGGTTACAAGGAAATCTAAATATCAAGTACTTCACCCTCTAATCCAGTGTGAGATTGTTTTTAAGCCATGCTAATGAAAGGTCATCTACTTTTTGAGGACAACAGCATTGGGGAAATAGCCTAGGGAGGAGGCCATCCCATCAATGTGAGACCTGTCTGGTAGACAACATTTATTGTAATTTGAATTGAAATATGCTCCTAGTCAGCTCTGTGTCTGGATTCTAACCTGATGATCTGCCCTTACCCCAACTTTTTGTCTTGACTCTAGCCTGACTTTCAGGGGCAGCAAACACACCACACCATCTCTGTTTGATGCCATGAACTACCAAACACTATGCACAATCATTATTTTCCCATTCCAACCTGCAGGCTTCCCTTCATTCCTTGTGTTTCCTTCAGTGATATTGTGTAAGATCACTTCTTAAACCTTTTTTCTACATGTGATATACCTTCAATACTCTCTGGTTAAGGTTCATCCTAAAACAGGAAGACCTAATTGGATGCCTTCATTCCTAGGAATGAACATCAACCAAGAGCTGTTGTCATGGTCTGTAATGTTCATAACTGAGCTTAAGACACTAACTGGATCACTAACTCGCTTAGACTTCTAGATAATCTTAGTATTCCCTACTCTTGCTTTTCCAAAAGATAATGAATTAGGAGAAGAAAACTAAGCTGAATTTTAATTCGTGGCTGTTCATTTATAGAATATTCTGTGGTTCATCCTGGAACTAAGCATGAATTAGGTCATAGTATGTGTCTGAAACCTCTGGAAAATAACAGGCATTCCAGTTGTATCCTGCATATGAGCAGCTGAGGCTTGCTCCAGCCACTAAGGATGAAAACTGTGCTTGCATCTGTTCAGTCTAAACTGTGTGCTACTTTCCCCTCCCCAACAAGCAGAGCCAGAGTCGGAGTCTAAAGATTTCAGCAGTGATCTGCTCAAAGCCTCCTCATACTGCAGATAAAGAGATTTCTGCTCTGGATGAAGATGATCTGACTCTCCCTACCTTAGTGGCAGGATAAAGAGGATACCAGGCTTTTCCTGTAATCTTTCATCAGATTACACCTGGGCAAATGATAAGAGAATAATTAGGTTGGGTTTTGCTTCCTTTAACGTCTATGTTTCTGATTCGTCTCAAAGTTGAGAAGTTGTATTAAGTACTTCTAGGTAAAGACTTTACTAAATGTTCTAGTTCTTTTTTTCCAGCAACTTGAATATGCTTTTAGGACAAATGTACACATACATACAAATTTAGTAAATCCATGTTTATATATACATTATATATGTGTCATACATATGAATATGTGTGCATATATGCATGCAGGGCTGTAAGAATTTCTTTATATGTCTGCTTGAGTACATGTACTCAGTATATTTTTGTGTATTATTACAAGTTAATAACAAGGCACTAAAAAAGATATCCAGCACTAGGACTATAACAATCCTGTAATATGTTTCTAGAGTGTTTTTAACACAGGCAAAAAGGAAACCAAAAATTTAGACTTTTTTTTTTTTTCTGATGTTGAATCTCATTGATCTCAGAATGGCCTTGCATCCCTGATTCTCTGACTTCCACCTTTATGATGTTGGGATTACAGGTAGATACCTCCATGTCTAATTAATAACCTACTTGGAATTGAACTCTTTGTGGATGCTAGGCAATCACTCTACTACATATTTTTCTAATTTCTAAAATTTTTCATATTTAGTTATTCTTCCAGTGTTTATGTGTATGCATTGGAGAGCATTAGCATGGTATGTGTACGATAGTCAGAGGACAGCTTTCAGAAGTCACTTCTGCCCTTCTAGTAGATTCTGTGATGTTAACTCGCATCTTTACTCTTAGTGGCAAATACCTTTACTTACCAATCTCTTCAGACCCCTTCAACATAATCCTTTAACCAGGTTTCACTGTATTTATTGTCAGCAGGTTCATGTGGCTTTATCTAGAGGACTGTTGAGAGAAACAATGGCTAAGGCTTTGGCAGCCAGAATAGATTATGTAACCTTTGTTTCTTCAGACCACACCAGCCTAGGGATATGAGTTGGGTCACATTTACATAAAAACCATGTATGCCCTCCTACGTACTCTGCAACCTGTGGTCCTCTGCAAAGCTCTATCCAAATCTCCAGCAAATTCTCTCTAGTTCTTTCCAGGAATCCGTAGGGGTGATCTCATTGACTTTCAAGCATGATATTGACTTCTTCAAGTTAGGCTACATTGTGCCTCTCTCACTGGTTCAGCGCCTTAATGTGTGCTGTGGCTTGATATATTGAATTTCACCATAGCTCAAGTCACCAACATGGTACCTGCATACATGGACTAACCTGTAATTCCACCTTTGAATGCACCAGCCAAGCTCGAACATCCAAGCTCATGAGATATTAGAGTCATCAAAGTGTGCACTGTGCAAGCATAACAACCAGAACTTGGTGTGCAGAATCCACATTTTAAAGGCCAGTTGTCCTATGTGCTCATAGTCTCTAAGTACTTAGCAGAAACTGTTGGATGGTACAGGAGGAAGATTTCTCTCTCACCCCCACTACCGTGAGTCTCCATACACAGATTCTAATAGAATACTGCTTTCACTTTCTAGTATTTACCAAGGAATTTAGGATAGACCTCTTTCAACCAGCCTCCCAGGCTCCATCCCTAGTCACTCAGAATTGCATAAAAAAACTATAACCAGCTTATCTGTAATAGTTAGAGTTTCAAGTTGGCATCTGTCCTTATGAGTTGTCAGTCAACTTACAGAAACATCTTTCCCAGGGGCTTCCCATCAGAACAACCTTCCATGCCCATGTACATTCCTGGAGAAGTCAAAGCCCCAGTGGTGCTCAGCTGTCTCTCAGGGCTCAGGTTCATAACCTGCTAGGTTTACCTTTAGGGCTATGATGCAGTGTTCCAAGACTTGACTATCCAAACAGCAGGTAAGTGTTGGATGATGTGGCAATAACTAACTTCTGCTCCCTTCCAACCTTCCTTTCACAATGGCTGATCCTTCTCTACCTGAACTTCCTGCCTTTAAAATGGATGTCTGTCATGTCCACACCCAGAGGTGCTGTAAGAACATATAATTAAAGACATGTATACAATAGAATCACAAAATTAAGAAGCTGATTCCTAAAAAGCACTGGAAAGTATAGATATTTCCCTTAATAAAGAAATAAATTCTTGTGTGCATAAGGCTGATGACTCAGATTCAAGGGAATAAGATAGGGGAAATAATGATAAAGAATACTTTGGGTGTGTACCTGGTAACTCTCCAAGAGATTATGCACTGTTTTATAGGAGTGTACTGAAGGAGAGTTATCACAGTGTTGTCACATGGTACCAAAAAATTATAATGGCAAATAAACAAATACATTAATAAAAACCACAAGAGGGCATTGTGGCAAGACACAGAAAGACATCAAGCAGCAAGCTGTTTTAATGTGTGTGTATGTGTACCATCATGTTTATATCAGGTGCATGCAATGTCTGTGCACATGTGTGTGGACCTCGGGGGAAAGCCTTGGCTGTTGTTTCTCAGACTGTTTCACCAAGATCTGTTGAGACAGGATCTCCTTGGCTTGGAATTCATTAAGTGGCTAGGTTGATTTTCCAGCAAGCTACAGGGTTCTTCCAGTCTCAGTTTGAGCAGTGATGGGATTATAAGCATATACCATATAGCTCAGATTTTTTAATGTGAGTTGTGGAGGGAGTGTCAAACTCAGGCCTTCATGCTTGCAAGGAAATCACTTTACTGAAAGAGTTATTGCCTTCTCCCTTTATTTTAAATTGAAGACTGATGGTGTCTTGAGTACAGACATGCTTCTTACACACCTGAATAGGAGGGTATCCAGCCAAAGGTTCTAGCCTCACTGGAGTTAGGTTGGCATTGGCCTCTAAGGACATGAGAGTCATATACAGTGTCTAAGAACAGTCCCCAAAAGATCTCAATCCAATCCCTGAGATGGTGGGCAATCAGTAGTACTACTGCCATGGTTTAATCTGAACTTGTCAAACTCAATTTTGATACACTGTGGACAAAGATAAACTAGAACATATATAAGATTTCCTTATAAACTAGCAATTGAGGTTGAAGAGAAGGATCATTACTAAAAAACACTAAGTGCTCTTTCAGAGAACCAGAACTTGGGTCTCAGCACTTACATGACAGCTTACAAACACCTTTAACTCAACTTCCAGGAGATCTGATGTCCTCTTCTGGTCTCTGAAAGTAGATATGCATGCATGCAAAATCTCATATATATATATATTAAAATAAAAAAGTTTCTTAAAAATAAATAAACAAGATAGTTTTTCTTGTTGAAATTTTCTCCAGGGGGGACCAACTTCTGTTGACTGATCAAAAAGACTTATCAAGGGGCTTATCCAGACCATTTTATGAGGTAGATGTCAGAGGAAATGAGTACATTTTATTTCTTGGCTCCATGATAAGCACCATCACCAAAACAAATGACAACAATACTTGAAAAATATTTTTAAAACATCTTTACTGTACACTTGATCCTCTAATGTCCTTTAAATTGCCATTTCATTTGAGCAGGAAAGCTTTTGAGTTTGTAGGCACAGAAATGGGTGCTTGATGCTGAGGTTGCTAGCTGGCATGGAGTTGATTCATAGATGGCGCTTGGGCCTGTTCAGATCATAGGTGCTGTGACTGAACACCTTGCCAAAGCCTCTGCATTCATCATTCTGAGTGCAACACAGGTGCCAGCAAGATCAGACAATGTCTGTGGCTTTGGCTAAGGTTAAAGAGAGGCAAAGATTCATATAAGTGCAGATGCCAAGGAATGAGTCAGTAATCAAGAATAACCCAAGTTCTAGCTTGCTTACACAGTGCATGGTTCAGTTGTGCTTCATTTCGTTGGCAATTATTTAGTACAAGCTCATTAGTCTAGTGTCCAATATTAGTGCATTGGTGGCCAATTCCAAAGTATGTTTTATTGAGAAGACAGGTTATGGTTTTCAAGAATGGATATGGCATTATCTTTGTTCCTCTGGGTCAGCCAGAGTACCAGTAAAAGGAGCTGGCTGAAAGCCTTGCAAATACCCTAAACCTTAATAAATCTATGATCAGAAGACCATCTCTAGAAGCTTTATCATCAATTATCAAGATTCGACAATAGCCCTAAAATAAAATAACACAGTAGAATTTTGCCTTTGGATGATTTACCAATAATCATATTAGGATCCAAGATTGGCAAACTTTGCTAAACTTTTGCTATGTAATACGAATATTTACTTCTGAGGCTTATGACTGACAAGAGACTATGTCTCTGAATCAGTTTAGTCAAATGTTGAGTCCAGAATTCAGTCTGCTTTGATTTTGATCTAGAAAGAGGTTTAAGAAACTATTTCATAGAAAAATTGTTGTGACAACTATAATACAGTGTGAAAACAGGTAAGAGGATGTTAAGATGTTAAAGTAGGGATGTTTAAGACCAGATGGGTAGCTAAATTAACTCTGAGAAGTTCTGTGAGAGTTCCATTGCACACCCAGAGGTTTAAGTTGGGGTGGGGATGTTGTTATTAGGTTCAAGAACAGGAAAGAGGAAAGCAGTTGAGAAGAACAAAGAAAGTGTAAAGAATAGTTAGAGATGTAGAAAGTCAAGAGAGAACCTAGTTAGAGGTGTAGAAAGTCAAAGGAGAACCCCAAACTGAGATTCTCAAGCTTTCTGGTGTTGCAACCTTTAACACAGTTTCTCAGTACTTTTGTAGCTACTTCATAACTATAAGTTTGCTATCATTATAAATTATAATGTAAATATCTGATATGCAGATGGTCTTAGGTGATTCCTGTGAAAGGGTCATTTGATTCCAAAAGGGTTACTACCTGTAGATTAAGAACTGCTGATATACAATGATATGAAGAATGAACCCCTGGTGTGATTTGAAGGTGGTGAGCAGAAGGAAATAGGATATTTTATGAAAGTGTTCAAGTTTTAATCTGATCAACTGTGGCTATTACCCAGGCCCAGATCCAAGGTTATGACTTTGTCTGCCCCATCATCCACCCCATCTGTGATCTGCTGGAGCACATGAGGAGACCTGACTTGCAGACCCAAGCAGCACGACCCCTACAACACAGGGCAACAACAGAAAAAAATTCAAGAGGAACCCTTTTGAGGGCCCAGTATTGACAGTGTAGTAGAAAGCAGAGGCCTTCAAGCAATGACTCTGCAATGAACACTTGCTAGTAAAGATACATGGGTAAAGAAGTTTACAATGTGACTCACTATGCCACTGCAGCTTCAATAATGACACTTTTTTAGTTTTCCCCTTTATTTATTTTATTTCCTTCCTCTTTTAAATTTTGTTTTATTTGGGAAGGCTTCAGGGGATGAGGGCAGAAGCAAGGAAACTGGAAAATGAATGGAAACAAGATGCGCAATGCAAAGGACATTTAGAGCAAAGAAATAATTCTATTAATGATTGACTGCAGCCAGTCTCAAGAAATGTGTTGGACATAAACAGTTACTTAACTCCAGAGACCTGGACTTTACAAACAGATATGACTAAAGTCTGGAAAGATGTCTTAGTGGTTAAGAGAAGGCTTTGCTTATTGCAAAGAGCAGAGTTCCAATCCCAGTACCAACATTAGGTGATTTACAACCGTCTGTGACTCCAGTTCCAAGGGATCTGCCACTCTCTTCTGTTTTGTGCAATATGTGATGCACATGCAGACATGCTGACTCTCTCTCTTTCTCTTTCTTTCTTTCTCTCTCTCTCTCTCTCTTTCTGAGATGCAGAGAGATAGAAGAATGGTAAGAACCAAGATGAAGCCTTGAGCCCATGAATTGATGATAGCACCTACAACAGAAGAGAAAAATGTATAGTTTAGGACAATACACAGAGTAACTGAGACATGAAAAGAAAAAGCAGGCAGAAGAAATTGGGAATTTTTTTGAGGATTAAGGCCAGAACTTCAGACATCTGAGAGTTTATTTTAAATTGGGCATCACTGCTGAGCTTAGGGGCTAACCTTGAGTGTGATTTGTTTCCCCAGAGAGATTTCCTTGGAGAAAACTAATTTTTCATTTGCCATTGGTTATCAATTGGAAGAAGCTTTGGGGTTAGGGGGTACATATGCATATCCATTTCCACTCTCAGCACTGGGACCCCATCCGGTGAAGACATGTGCAGGTAGGTTCAGTATACACTGCCACCATCTCTGTGAATTCATATGTGTTTCAGTCACTCTGTGTTTAGAAGATCTTCTTTTCTTGGTGCCTTCATCTCTTCTGGCTCTTACACTTGTTCTACCTCCTCTTCTGCAGTACCTAGAGGAGAAGCATAAATAAGACAGAAATTGTAAGAAAGTACGTAAAACAATCCCTGAAAACAGTATACTCAGTAGAGCAGACAGAAGAATCTAAAGTGGTAGTATCCCTCTTCTTATAAACAATCTCAAATGAAACACCCTAGATCTTAAGAGCATCTGTCTTTCATGAGACTCTTTCTACTGAAGGGTCCATAGAAAAGTTCAGCAGAGAAACAATGCAACCTGCAATGCCACCTTTGAATGGAATGTAAGCCACAAGACTCTTTTCTTGAGAAGTTAACTCACCAGTTTGAGATTAGCTCCTGTGGTTTGGCTGGCTACAGTGTAGATGTTTAGCAAGCAATAACAGACATTTCCCTTTTGTCCCCAGGCAATACAGCACCCAAACCAAAAAGAAAAAGAAAGTGATGGTGGGGGGAACATTGTTCCATCTAGAAACAAAACACAGCAAAATGGCATAAGCCCACAATAGGGCACATTGATGGAGCATTTCCCAGGAAGAAGCCCGTGGGTCAAGTAGGAAGATGGCCAGGCCAGCTTACTCTCCATGACCTTCCTGCTGATCACAAAAGTCAAATGTCAACACACAATGGGTTGGTTTACTAAAGAACTGCATACAACAGGATGAATTTCAATAGGGAAGGTGGATGACATTCTCTGGTGTAGCCCAGGGAGCCAACCTTTTCCATTTGTGTGGTGAGAACACTCATGAGGAGTCTTACTAAGTCTAAAAGCAAACGCTGCACCCCATGGCCAAGGACTTGAGGACATGAGGGTATGCATGTGAAGGGCTCACCTACTGATTTGTTGTTCTGTAATAATGTCCACTGGTCCAATGGTTGGTGAGACCTGATATTGCAACCACTTGAATCTCCTCCTTCACCTGCATCGCTTCATCATCTCCATCATTATTGCTGGCAACAAAGTCCATTTAGTTTCTTGGTTAGGATTATTTTTGATATAGGATGTCACTGTAGGCTCTGGTCTTGTCCCGGTGTCCTCAGCACTGTAAGTGTAGACAAATGCCTGTATGACTGACTTTATATGACAAGAAATGTCTTCCTTTTAGGGATGTGACCTTTTTTACATTTTAGAAATAATCAGTCTTGAATATAACAACAAATGAAGTTTTAGATTTTTTTTTATGTCTAAAATCAGTTGACCCTGGGAATTCACTTTTCCTTTCAAAATGAGTTTCACACAGTATGTAGCCTTTTGGGTAGAGCTCCCTTTCAGTGACTTGTTGTTTTGGAAGTCCATTGATATTGCTGCATGTATACATTCTAAATTCTACCCCACTGTGTGCCTTGATGACAATATAATTCACTCAGTAGTGGGTGAATATTGCAGTGTATTCCATTCCTACGAAAATTCCATTTGTATCAACACAAAGCTTCCTTGTTTTAGACAGACTTGGTCAAAAAATTGCAGAATCAATACTACACTTGAAATTATCATGATAATCACTAATATTTTATAAAATTTATGTCCTCTTGACTTTTTTCTGGCAATGCTTATTTTTTCTGTGTAATTAATATTTAAACCATTTATATTTAATGTAGTTGTTGATTATTGGATATAGAGATGATATTTTGCTGTTTCCTAATCATGTTATTTGTTTTATTACCTATTTTAATACTTTAAATCTACTTTTGGGTTATCATTTTAATTGATTCATTGAAGCTCTGCAGTGTTTCTTATAGTACATAGCCACTTCTATCTATGGCAGCTTTTCTGTTTTTACTTCTTCATTTTCTAGAAGGTTGTCTATGTAATGTTCTTCAGTGGTCAACTCGTGCTGTGTGCAACCAATGGCTGAACTCTTGAAGCTAATGATGGAACATGGCTACATTGCCTGCTGTTGAATTCTTTGGGAGATGGTCCCTGGATGTTGGCTATTTCTCAGATTCCCTTGTGTCTTCCATATGCAGTCATCTTCAAAGTGAATTACATTATACACTCAAGAGTTCCTTTGCTTTCAGATTCTCCTCATTCAATTCTTTCTTACACTGACACTTAGCCCAAATCTTTTGACTAATTCTGGCCATTAAAGTTTATTGGAGGTGGGTATAGAAATATTTTAGGCAAGAAGCCCACAAACTCATTTTTCCTTTTATCCCTACCCCACCTCCCCACAACAGTAGTTTTTTCAAAAAGCGCTTTGAAAATACTTTCTTGCCTTAGGGTATTTTCCAGTGTTAGGAAAAGTGTTGATTTTTATACAATATTTTCCCCCAACTTTATATTTGTTTTCTGGGAAGAAAAGCTGAACTACCTCACGCAGTTCTTAAAGAAGAACCAGCTATTTTTTCATCTGACACAGTTCATTGTCTGTATACTTCAATTGGCCTCAGATGCCAACTGAGCACATCAAGTCCATTAGTGTTTATATGGCATCCACAAATTGATTGACCCCTGCTGACCCAGTTCATATCGTGAGATACTGCTCCATACTAAGTCTGTATTTTGAGACAGGACTTTTGGAAATTAACTAAAGGTATGGGATGACATGAGTAAAATCCTAATTAGACACAATTAGTAGTTTTCCAAGTTAGCTCTGACAACAACTTGACATTGTCATCAAGCAGAAATGTCTCCATGAATGAATTGCTTAGAGCAAATGGGCCTTCAGGAGATAATCTTAATTATTAATTGATGCAGAAGGGCTCAGCCCACTATAGGCAGCACCATCATTAGGCAGGTGACCCTGGGTATACTTAAAAGCTAGCTAAGAGGGCCAGGAAGTAGTTTTCTTTCATGGTTTCTGCCCTCCAATTTATGCTTGAGTTTCTGCCTTGACTTTCTTCAAAGACTTACTATGATTCTAAAGTGTAAGCCAATTAAACACTACACCTTGAACAGAAACTAAGACAGGAGTCTTGTAGAACAACAACAACAAAAAAAGATAGAGATTTTTTTCTCCACTGTATTGTACCAAGAAAAGGATAAGAGTATAATCAAGGTAGACATGGTTGATAATTATAGAAGAAGGCTCACAATACAATCTGTTTATGTTAATGCCTTGATCTGATTCCTAGCTTTCAGGATTGTATGAAATTAATTCCAATAGCTTAACTTCCCATTCCTATCCCAGTCTATAGTATAGCACTATGTAGTATATTTAGCCAGACTAGGCTAAAGCACATGCAACTTTCACATGCCAGACTCATTTAGTTTTATGAGGTATTATTTCCACTTAAAAATGTTTTTAATCACTAGGTATGCAGGTATATGGGAACATAATATATTGTATTTACCTAAATAAAAAAAAAATCAATAGAAGGTAGATACTCTGAGCTCCGATGACTTAATGGGAACAACTTAATCTCTATGAAACAAAGGAAGGCTACTAGAATCCTTCCCAGCTATTAAGCCTTTGCTAAGATCTAACACAGGCCATTTGTCTTTTGCTGGGATTAACATGTTGTTCATGACATTTGCCACTCCTTACCACCAACTGCCTAGAGCTGACTCACTGTTATGTCTATCTGCTTTCTCCTTTTCCAATCCATACCTAGACTCGATGGTTTTTTCAAAATATGCCCACTTTTATTTTTGTTCTAGAGTGAAAGAAAAGGTCATTCTCATCTTTCAAAAATGTATTTTTGGGTTTTTTTTTATTAAAAAAATGGGTCTATATGCAATTTTTTAAATCATGTTTTAATTGATCACCGAGATAACTGGATTAGTTAGTGGTGACCCAGGTGGAGATGCAACTGCAGGAGAAGGAAGGCAAGGCCTCTACTTGCAGATCAGTCCTATGTTATCTGCCAAAGAATCACATTAGAAAACTTTAGCACTGTGATGTTTTTCTCTCAGCTATAGACAATACTATCTGGTTATATTCTGCAAAAGTACCTGACTGTATCTCAAAATCAGTTCAATGTAAATGTATCTCCTTCTTTTGCCCTGGAGTATTCAAAATTAAAGATTAACATATCAAGATTATCATCTCCTAGGCAGTCTTCTCAGCTTGCAACTTCCTCACTTTCCCACATGGTAAGTCTGTCAATACCCTCACCCTTGGGTTCTTCATCATGAATCATTCCAGTGGGGAAATGTTCCCATTGTGACTAAAACTTTAGGCATGAGGGGAGGAAAGTTCATTTTCAGGGTTATTTCCATGATGAAGCTTCCTAGGAGGAACTTCAGTTAAATAGATGACTATGCAGTGTGTGAGGAACAGGAATCACTGAATAACTGTCCAAAATGTGTTGCTCACATAGATTGCTATCCAAGCTGCTGTTTATAACATTAAAAGGAGAACAATTTAATTGTTAATATCAGAATGCTCTTAGAAAATGCATATTATGTCACACTGTTTCAATGAAATAGCATTTATATATTAGACACGTGTTAACTCTCATGTGTTGATCTCTTATGGTATGTTTCCCTGGTTCTTCTGTCTTTCCCAAGACTGGTCCTTATGTCTTTACTCATGCCACTTATATATCCTGAGTATAGTTAATTTTAGAAATCCTAGTCTTGGCTTAATAATTTCTTTCTCTGAGCTTTCCTATAAAAGCATAATATTGGATCTATCCTGAAAAGCGGGAAAAGAGGTTTATCAAGACCACATGGTAAAGAAGGGAAGGTTTGAAATGAATGACAGGAGAGTCTTAGACACCCAGAGGTTAGGAGAAGAGCTATAAAAGTGGAATGGCCGAAAGCCACCGCACATATTATGCAGATTTAAAAATCTTACCATCTCACATATATCAAAACAATACTTAGGATATTTTAAACAGCATGCAGAATTCCACTGCAAGAATATACTCAACTTAGGATGTTTTGTGTGTCATCTACAAGTTGTTGGAGCTGTCCTAATCATCTTCCATACTTCATTGGTAACATTTTCTTAAACTCTGGGTTTCTACTTACAAAACTTTGTTTCCTTAGCCATGGTGCACTGCCAAAGGCAAGTGGTAGTCAAGATAGTTCTTGCTCTTCACATATGAATACTCTTAGGAACTGGAAGACAGGAACCCGAAGACAGGAGCTGATGCAGAGGCTATGTAGGGGTGCTGCTTTCTAAATTGTTTCTATAGACTGCTCATCCTGGTTCCTTGCAGAAGCCAGGACCACCATCTCAGGTGTGACCCTGCACAATAATCTGGGCCCTCCAACATCAATTCCTAATTACGAAAATTCTCTACAGGCTTGCCTACTGCCAAATCATATGGCAACAATGGACAGTGCCACCACTGAGGTTCTTTCCTCTCAGATGACTCAAGCTTGTGTCAAACTGACTTAAAACTAGCCATGGGGGAAAATGCAGGTATTATGTATGGTTTCAGAAGCCTGTTATTCAGCAGGATAGAAGTCCTCTATAATACATTTTCTGCCTCCTGATAGGAGGTTTTTCTGCCAATGTAGCAGGCCAGATGAAACTGAACTGAAGAAGTATAACAGATTTATCTGAGCAAAGCCACTCCCAATCAGGTTTCCCAGTCCCAGGGATGGAGGCCAGAGAAGTCGAACACATGAACTACAGCAGGGTGATTATCTAGGCTGTAGGCAAGGAGTGGTGATGTGTCCACCACAAGCTGGTGGTGTGCCCAAGTATGGTCAAAAGCTGAATGCTTTAGGAGGGAGCTTGTGTGGCTGGTAGCTTCAGGGGAGGAAGCTGCCTTAGACACCAGGAATGTGGAAATGGGTTTTTAGTGCCATTTCATTGCTCCAAAAGCTGAAGGTTCCTACACAACAATCTAATCACGATTCTAAGTGAACATAAACACTTTGCAAACAGTGTGTCTTTCCAAGATCATCCTTTGATTACTTGAACATAGAAGAATCTTTATTTCTATAAGAAACCATTAATGTCTGTCAATGCACTGTGTCCCAAGAAGCTCAGATTCAAGCACATGAGTTTTAAAATATTAATTATACTTTAAAAGATGGAGAAAATATTTTTTATGGCAAACTCCAAGGCAAATAACTAAACAAGAACAATCAAAAATGACAGATTTCCTTCTCACTGAGGTAGTTGATCATTCTAGCTTTTTTTTTTTTTTTTTTTTTTTTTAAATCACCCTGGAGGCATGAGTCTTTTCCTAGTTCTAGGTAAATAAATGCAAAAAGACAAAAACTTTGTGGGATTTTTTTTTTTGGATGGAGGGGGTAAGTGTGGGGGATTGTTAACTTTCTAAATTTTTAATCATAATCTTTATTATAAACCTATTTCTTGAGTGTTCAGATATTATTTAAACTACCCACTAAAATGAGCTTTCCCTAGCAGGGAAAACATCCTTGACAGGATAATGTTAAATTAAATAAACAGCAATTAATAAGATCTGTTACTGCCTGCTCTTTAGTCATGTTCCAACATGAAGTCTGAAGGCTTTTTCATGTAAATGCAGTCATCAATCTTTCAGTCTATTTGGCTTCTGAAAATTCTAATATCTTTCCTCTCAAGCTGAAGTCTGTAGCTCTCATTTGAATCTCAATAAAATCTCTCAGGTTGAAATCTGTGTCTTCAGTAAATCTTATCTTGGTAAAGATAAGAAAGTTTCCATTTCCTAAAAACAGACAGGTTTTTAGGAAAAGAACAACCACTTGCTTAAAAATGAAGGAAGATGCAGAAAGGCAGTTCTGGCAGACAAATGAGCCCTGGCATCTGGGGGAATATCCATCACTTGCTGTTGATTTTTAAGAATATCACTGACAACCATGGGATCCTTGGGCATATGTTTCTCTGTTCTATGTCTAGAACATGGTTCATTAATTTAAATCTTCCTTCATTATAAATTGTTTGTGAAGATATTATTTCCCAAATAGTCATTTCTGTAAAGGAGAGAAAGACTCATTCAAACCAAGAATTAGGTCATGGTGATGAGCTGGGGACTTTAAAAAGGCTTTTTGCCCTTACGAATGGCTCACAACCATCAATGACTCCAGAGCTAGGGAACCCTTGGTACCTCAGTACTCTGAGGGCACTCACACACACATGGAATATACTCACACATACACATAACTAAAACTTAAAAAGATCAAAAGGAAAGGCAAGAAAGAACAAAATTCACAGACAACAGCCGGTCTCTGTGAGTCTAAAAATAGACTGGGCACACATCATTCCTATCTACTATTTACCCATCACTTTTCTGTGCATACCATGCGAAGAACCCTATTCCTTGGATTCTGATAGAATCTGGCTCCCGTTCTCATTAGATTCAAGATATCTGATATTTGCTGCTTATGTGAACTTCAAACTCATTATATTAAAACATTTTTATGAATTTCTGAACTTAATTTAACAAAGAAAAAATTGATAGATTCAATATATAAGTTATTCAACTGAACAGTATCTGAAGAGTCTAGAGAAAAAATTTAGAAAGCACGACAGTAATGTATTTTATAAGGTATAAATCACAGGCATATATATTACATTAAAAAGCATACACAATATTTTAAAAATATATTTCAGCCAGGTATAGTGGTGCATGGTTTTAATCCCAGCATTCCTTTGGCAGATACAGTAAGATTTCTGTGATATTAAGACCAACCTGGTTTACATGATGAGTTTGAGTTCTAGGCCAGCTTGGGCTACATAGTGAGATCCTCTCTCCCCAAAAAAAATAAATTTTATATTGAGTATCATGAAAAATTTGAATATTCAACCAAACACATCCAATGTAAATATGAACATTATTTCAATCTACAAATCAGCAAATGTTAAAAGATAGAATAATAATATCAAACAATAATATCAAACACACTCCTTAACCATGTTTTTAAGTAATTATAGCCATGTGCAATAGCACATTGACTACACATATTAGAATGGTCTGCCACTTGATCAATCTGCCTCTAAAAACTTACATAAACTTATATAAAGTTAAAAATGTGGGAGAGAAACTTAAATCAATTGGTTTACATTTTGTACAGTGGATAGATGATAGAGGAGAGAGGGAGAGAGAGAGAGAGAGAGAGAGAGAGAGAGAGAGAGAGAGAGAGAGAAAGAGAGGAGAGAAAGCAAATCTTTTCTTTTTCATGCTTGAACTTCATTCATACATCTTTTCAATAGCAGGAAGTCAAGTCAGAATCCTGAGGATTACTATAGGCTGTTCTTATTCTGCTGGGAAGTTTTAGTAGTTAGCAATTCACCCCCCAACTTCATTTATTCTTTGTTCATTGTTTCAATCCCCCACAATGCTCCAAGAATACAATTTCAATAGGAGGGCTTTCAAATTCCAGCTTTACCTTTATTCCACGGTGGATGACGGCCCCTTCATGGCTTACCAATTCCACACAGCACTTCAACATTCCCATAGCTCCATGTTGGGAACTGGGCAGTGGCTAGGCTTTTTGCCTGCCTCTCACAGTCCTCTGCCGTCAGCTCACTGCTCAGCCTCACCCCTGAGGCTTCACTCATACCCAAGCTTTACAAGGGAGTAAAACTCTTTCTTCATGTAGCCTCCTGGTCCTCCACCATGGATAAAGCTCCCTCCACTTCAGTCCTTTCTTCTTTCCCGAAGTTGAGGGAATCAAGAACAAAAATTTAAAATCCTTTGAATATTTAGATTTTGCAGTGGGTTCTGAGGACACTTTGGTTATGCCTCTGATGATACATGGCTCTTTGTACTTAGACTGACAGGTCTTTCATTTAGTCTTGATTCTGTCTTTCTGTCTAATTCTGCTTCTTACTCATTGTTCAGTTCTGAGATTCCCAAGGAATTCTCTCAAACTCTGTTGCAAGGAAGTGTGTAATACAACTGCCACTTAGTTATGAAAGCAGTCCCTTCAATAAATGCCACTTGTCCATTTAAAAATACATTAGTCTTCTTCTAAGTATAGTTTGTGGCTCTGGGTTCTCCTTATGTACATATAGTTAATTATGACAACATTAAAACTCTCTAATCCTATTGGCTCGGAACTTTGCAATGATATAGTACTACTTAATTATCTTTTACTGGGGGAAATATTCAATGTACACCTGTTTTGTATAAACATTTTGCATAACAAATTTCTTTTATAGATTTTGGTAATCCTTTATGAGGTTTGGGTAGCACATTGTAATTTCTGTGTCCTGTGTTATTCAAGATATGGGCCTTAAGTTTGCAGTCACATGCTGCTTTTGTAAGAACGATGCTACTGATTCACAAAACACATATACTTTGCATGGTTTACATAGAGGATAAGATGAATTGCATGGACTAAACAGGCTTACTCACAAGGTGAACTAACCATAAAGTGGATGCTGGCTGAGTAGGGTGGGGGTGTGGTATGACTATTGAGTATAATGATTGTGCTGCTTAGGAAGAAATGAGATCAGGATACACAAGCCACCTAAACCCCAATACTTGATTGTTATTTTCCAATTTATACAGAACAAGAGATCCTTCCATGTTGATTTATAATATTGATTCTTTTAATATTGTTTTCAGTAACAGAGGGAAAGGACAAATGTAGAGTACTACATTGCAAAAAATCAAAGATGTATAAAAGATAAAGATGGAGAGAGGGAAGGGAGATGTCTCAGTGGATAAAGTGCTTGCTGTGAATGCGTTAGAATCTATGTATCGATACCACTGTCCATGTTAAAAAAACAGGGCACACCAGCATGGACCTATAATCTCAGCATTGGGGGTGAGGCAGCAGGATTTCTGGGGCCTCCAGTCATAGCAAAGGGGTGAGCTCTAATTTCAGTGAGAGAGCCTGCCTCAGAAAGTAAGTTGGAAAATGATAGAGGAAGATCTGCCCTTCACATGTACATGCACAATTGAGCACAGCAACCCCCAGCCACCCACTCACAGAGGGTGTATGGGAAGGTAGAGAGCAGCCAGGGACCCAGTCTGGTAGAAATGAGTGGGGAAACTTGCCTGGAGTACTATTTATCCCTTCTCTTCCCTATTACCTTGGTGGAGTTTATATCCATCCCAGGCCAGTAATTATTTGACACCACAGCTTTAAACAATTGTCCTAGCAGGCTTTTGAAAGGGTAGAGCTGCGCAATGCTTCTGTGAAGAGCATGTGTTGTCAGGGTGATCATTTAAAGCATTATTGCCTCGGTATTTCCAAGTCTTTCTCAATGATTTGGTCCTGCACAGGTGCATCAGCAAAGCACAATTCTAAGGAAGATACCAAGTCAACGTTACTTCAACAGTTTAATGTCCTTCTGCATTTTCTGACAAGTTATCCTTTAAAACAAGACATAATCTAATACCTAAAGTTCTTAAGATGGCCCAACAAACTATTCATTAATGCATTTCCAATAGGATGCATTAGTCAAATTTCTTGCTAAGGTTCATGAGAGACTATTTATTACTAGCACAATAAAGTACTAGGTGGATGTGCTGTTACCATTGTCATAATCATTATTAAAACAACTACGACAAAATGTGCAGGGCATGTGCATCACACATTGACTGAACCACTGAGGCAGCCGCCTATGATCGTCAAACATAATTGCAAGAAGGCTCTCACCAGCATCTCTCAAGGACACATGGGATAAGACTTCACTTCTATGCTTGTCAGATCAGATTTGTGCTGAGGCCTTTCCATTTTTCCTTCCTAGAAAACACTGAGGGACGTCCAGTCTCCAAGATGACTGACTCTTACTCCTAAGAGTGCCATTCATGTGCTTCAAGATGTTTGTTTCTACAATCCTTCCCACCTTCTGTTTCTTTAATGGCTTCTATGTATCAAAGAGCTCTTAGTCCTGAAATCACTGGACTGAGAGCCTGCATCCTCTCGCTCTTCATGGAGAGCTTTCTCTTTCTGCCTCCTGTCCTCTGCCCAGCCCTTGAAGCATTCCATCTGCCTATGTCTGTGAGGAGGCACACGGCCTCTGGGGCCGAACCAGTGGGGTCAAATAATGTTCTCACCATTTAGCATAATTAACTCCAACCACCCGTCTGTTGCAAGGCCTGGTGCGGCCAACACAAGCAAGAGGAGGCCAAGAAGAAATTTCTCCTCATTATTAAACCTAAATCTAAGCACTTGTCTGTCTGTAAAAACAGAGCAACCAAGGAAAACTGAAACCAATGCACAGGGTCTGAGGTTTCAATAAATGTCAGGGAGCGTCAAGTCTGTTTGGATTGCAAATTATTGCTGGCTGACAGTCTTAGTATTTTACAGCTGAAGATTGCTGTCATGGGGGGTAGGAGGGAGTTGGGGGAGAGCCTCTCACATCACAGCCAGAGGGAAACAGAAGTTACCAGATACTATAACAATCATAAAACATTACAAGAGGGACGTTGGCTTTTGCTAAATTTAGTCTTTCCTTAATGCGCATCCCGGGAAACAACAGCCCACAATACTGGGCCCCTCCTCTGGAATGGATGAGGTGTTAGATTTGCCCAAGATTGAGAGCACAATTCTCTGGTTTATCCATTTTGAACTTTACTCCAAACCTCCCATTTGCTGAGCCACTTTGAACATCTGAGAGCGATAAAGAGGCCTAAATGTTTCAAGGTGAATTAATACCTCAGTACATATCCTAGAGAAACTTACACCAATAATTTGAGTAGTGGTTAAGGCTGTTTCTCAAATGGATTAAATGAGTGAGCAATTACTGATTAAAACAAACGCCAGAGTCAGGCAGGAGCCTTTGAGCCTGCTTAGGGGACACACACTGCTTAGTTTTTATTGCTGCATACTTCAGAGTTTTAAGAGGATGTGTGATTTCTGGGGTTTCCATTCAAGTTCACTTCTATACACAAAGAGCAATGTGTATTGATTATTTCCCATGTGCCAAGGACCATGATAGATCCATGGAAAACCAAAAAAGTGAGGGCCTCCATTCTCCTCAGCTAAGAGTCAAGTGTGATGGTTTTAACCAAGACTCCTTTGGCTTCAAATAACTAAAAAGAAAATTTACGTAAGGTTAACTGAAAGCCAAGTAAATAAAAGCATTTAAAGGTAGAGTGGCATCAGTTGATCCAAGAGTGAAAACACAACAGAACTTTCTAAAACATCTAGTAGTTGAGCTTCAAATTGCTATGCAGAACAGAATTTTTTTCTTCAAAATCTCCAGTCACCTGGGTTCTTCATTCTAGGTCTCTTACAGATCTTCCCTGTTTATTGATTTTTCAGCATCTAGAATTTCTGTCTCTTTTCTGGAATATATCTAAAATTAGAAAAGCATCTTGTCAAACAAGCATCCCAGTTCTGTTCCCAGCTGTGGTAAATGCCCACTCGGAATTTATGGGGAGAGAATTGGATTGTTTCAATCTGAGTCAGTTATACATCCTCTGTAGGTTATAGGACTCAGAAACTCAAAAGTGTGGCCCGTGGTGGAATGTTCTCTGTACGATATAAATAAATAACTGTTTGGACCCATGCAGGGCACCGTAGAAGTGGGTGGAGAATCAGAGGCATCCAGGTAGGAAGAAGGGGTGGAGTTTACTAGTCGCCATCTGTCCCCCAAAGAAGAAGCATGTAGGAATTCAGGTGAGCCATGGGTTGCAAGCCACGTGGTGGGTAGATTCATGGAAATGGGTTGATTTAAGAAGAAAGAGCTAGCTAGTAATGTGCTTAAGATATGGGCCAAGCAGTGTAAAGTATATAAGTGTGTGATTCATTTCTTTTGGGGGGCAAAAGCTGCGGGCGCACAGACCAGGCTCCACACCACCAGCACCACATGCGTTCCAGGTCACAAATCTCCGGACCCAAACAGGCCGGGAAAAACATACTGCAACAGTGACCAATGTTCAAGCAGGCCATTCTGGAAGATGACGAAGCAAGTTCCTGTATCAACACATCTGTCTTTTAAAGTACCACCAGAGGGAATTTACTTATAGTCTGGGGAATGTTACCAAGCTTTGGAGTGGGATCTTCAAAGAAGATGGAATTAGGTAGTGCCTGGGGAAATGTCTAAGAAAAGAAATGTTAAATATGGTTTGTCCCAATGTTGTTTGATTTGTGAGATCCCTTGAAAAACAGTTTGATGGCATTTTATAACCTTATTTTCTAGGAAGCTCTAAGTGTATGTGCTAAGAGCATCCAGATATTGGCAGATATTGCTGTGGCATTTAAGCCCACAGTGGTCCTTGGCATAGAATAGGGTAGCAGAATCCTGACCATAAAAATTATGAGCATTATATCTCCCTAAACAGAATCCCTTCTCACTGTGGGTAGCACCATTCCCTAGGCAGATGATGTTAAGGTATATGAGGTAGCTAGGTAAGCATGAAGCAACAAGAATGCTTGCAAACAGTACTCCTCCATGGTTTCTGATTCAAGTTCCTGCTTGGGTTCCTATCTTGACTCCTCTCAGTAGTGACTGGATTGTGACCTGTAAGTTCAAACAACCTTTCTTCTCTTCTGTGCTGCTTTGGTCCCGAGCATTTCAGAATGTCTGAATCACAGCATCAAGAAACCCAACTGGAGCAAGTCTACGTAGGGTCAAGATGAAAACTGACCATTTAGCCCACTGGGCTTTGGGGTGCACATTTCAGATGTAACTCTGAGTAAGATACAAATGACTAAATGTGGTGCTTCGATCTTCAGTGGAGTTTGGGTTTAGCATCAGGAAGTGATGTCATGTTGATGACTGATCATTGATGTTAAACAGGTGAAGATATCTTAGACTGCAAACTGAGTTTGCAAGGCAAATGTTTCTCCAAGACTCAGTAGAAAGATGTCCATTTTCTACTTGTGTTTTGCTATGATTGGATTTCCATATTTCTGTGCTGCCTTTCTCCATGTGTGTAAGCATGTGCCCATGTGATTACACACACACACACACACATACACGTGTGTGAATGTAAATGTAAGTGTAAGTGTATGTAAGTCCAGAGCACAGTCTCTGGTGTCATTTCCCATTGTGGCTCACACAGCATTTTTTAGAGAGCCTATCTCACCTCTGGGCACTCATCAAGTAATCCAAACTAACTGCCCTGGTATCCTTTCTTTCTTTCCTCAGAGCTGGGATTATATATCTATGCTAACTAACACATCTGACTTATTTAATGTCTATTATGAGGATTGATCAGGGAAGGTTCTCATTGATTTAAAGTAAGTACTTTACCCATTGCTGCAGCACTATTCCAACCCCTCTGTTTTTCTTCGGATCTGAGATTTGGATTTGTCTCCACAATCACACCAGCCCCCTTTCACAGTTACCTTTAGCAATACCATGGTTTTATAATTTGCTGGGTGGTCACACTTTAGCACAACAAGTTCCCAAGAGCATGGAAAATCCACTCAGTGCAGAATGAGGGGACCTGCGGGTTTTGTATGTTTCTAATCAGTGTCTTGTTGGAAGCAAACAGGTTAGTTATTCTATCCTGTAGCGTAGCGAATTCTTTGACAGGAAAAACGAATACCTTTCTATGTCCTCTACAAAATAGTCTTTGCTTAATAAACACTGAAAATAATAGTAATAACAGAGGTAAGGGTGGAGTGGAAATATATTTACATGCCTTAACATGTACAGAGTGGTAAATTTAAAAGGCTATAAACAAAGATTTCGCACCAATAATTTCCCAAGAAGGCCTCATGCTTTCCCCCTAAGGCAAAGAAAGGCTGCCAAGCTTTCCTTGTTAGATATTCAGGGACTCCTGACCCAGTGGTATGCTGCTTTAGTGCTTGTGGAATATTGCTTAACATGCCAAACAGCCAGAGAGCTGATTGTATGACTGGGGTGGAGGGGTGGGGTGTCTTAGGTTGGGAGAGCTACCATTCAGGGTTTCCAAGACAACATTTACTCCCCTTATAGCCCCCTCCTGTACTTGAATATTCTGGATGTTCATACACAAAGGAATAAATTATGATTTCTCTTTCCATAATCAAGTAATTTAAAAGTCCTAGCAGAAAGAATTTTTCTTCCTCTCAGATACGTCTTTATTGGTAGTAGTTGAGAAGAAGAAATCACCATAAACCTCAGAAGACAATGAGCATCCCAGCTTTTCACTGGAGTTGTTTTCCACATTACCCTATCCTTTATGTTTGTAATTATGGTCTATGATGCCTTTATTTTTTTAAAACTTCATAGTCAGTAATCAGCTTATTATTTTGTGACACTGAAGCCCAACTCTAGAGAGAATTGATGCTTACAGAAGACATAGAGAAAGAAAGGATAATAAAATGGAGACGTGAAGCTAGCTCAGTGAAATATCCACTTTGCAAGCCTGAGGATTTAAGTTCAGATCCCGTATACTTAAAAAAACCATATGTAGGACCTTACTGTTGGAGCTAAGGAGAAAATCAGAATCCATGGTGGTTAATGGCTGGCCAGTATAGGTAAGTATGAGCTCTAAACTCAGTGTGTGGTACAACAATTAAGAAGCTAGCCATCATTGAACTCTGCCTTCCCTGGGAATGTTGAGAGAGAAAGAAAGAGAGAGAGAGAGAGAGAGAGAGAGAGAGAGAGAGAGAGAGAGAGAGAGGGAGGAGGAGGAGGAGGAGGAGGAGAAGAAGAAGAGCTAACTGAAGATTATTAACTAAATACTATTCTGTGTGCAGTGATAATCCTATTTTGCAATTGTGATCTCTTTGTCTCAAACTATTCCATGAAGTCTCTATCATTTTCTAGAGGAATGAGTTCAGCAAGCTTAAACCAATTAGTCAGAAGCTAATTGTTCTTCAACAATTATTTTAATTTCTTTCTCTTTTCCACTGCATCACTCTGTAAGCACTATACCCTTCACCAAATACCATATTTTACAGCACAATGATATTTAGCATGTGTACAGAAATCCACATATATGGACTAATATAATGAAGACAAGTCTCTTGCTTGAGAACTGGATAGGTTACTTTCTAGCCAGTAGCCAGTGCATTATGTATACACATTCAGTGTTGGCTGTGCCTTTGTGTTACCTTCTTACTATTCACTTTTTTCAGTGGTTGGTTGTCAGACGTAATCAGTCAAGTTTTCAAAGGATGCCAAGAATCTCCATGCATTCTGTAGTCTTTCAACAAGTCTTTATCAGTTAGAGACTCAGAAAGCAAAGAACACTTACTGCAGATGGCACAAATGAAAATATTTTAATGAAGGATCCGCTTAATGATATGTGGGGAGAGTTACAAGAGGAGATATGAGGAGCAACAGGAAGCCATTGCACCCTCAGGGTAGAAGGGATGGGATGATGGAGTTCTTTTGTCAGAGCCAAGTTGCAAACCAGAAGAGGTGGATACCTGGTCTGAGAGTTGGCTGTGGAGGAATAGAACTGTTGTTAAAGATGAAAGTCTGAAGTCATGCTGGGATGGGGACTTTTAGTCACTCCATTCAAAATTCATTTCTTCCACTGAAATCAGAGACTTCATTCTACAAGAGACTTTGAGCACTGGGGTCTAACCTTTAGAGCAAAACAAGGAAGAAAAGAATGGAAAATGGATCTGGGGTGATGTGAGGATAAAGATGTGTCAATCAAGCTCCTAGCCTCAGTCAGAACACTGGAGATGAAAAACAGTGGGCATAATACACAAAGATTATTCACGCATGGAGCTCAGTGCAATATACTAGCCAAATATCAAGAGAGCAGGCGAGGTCTGATTGGCTAGTACCATAGAGATAAGCACTACAGAAAAGACTATGAAACTTTATTTTGGGTTTGATTGTGGCTAGAGGCACTTTTGTTCTCTGAGAAGGGACACACACCCAGGGATGTGACACTGTTGTAAAAGCCCAGTAGAAAGAATAAAGTACATCAAGAAAGGAATATAGTCAACAAGGAGCAAAAACAGGGAGGAAACCAGATCTGATTTTTCCAAAGTTTATCTCTTCTGTCTCATGGACCCTCAGTTGTCTTTGGACTTTGATAGATAAATACAATGTTGAGAGTAGAACATCAAAGACAGAAAGTTACCCACTCAGCACATGGAGGTTGGCTATCTTTGCTAGCTATTGGGTAGCCTTGCAGTTTAAGGCTTGTCCTTGTAGGTGTGCTGTCTATTTCTGTGACAGTTTCTATGAGGTGGAAATTAATGTGTAAACTGTTGTCCAGGGTATGGGTGATGGAATGGCTCTTCCTAGCTACCTACATGAAGCTACGATCAGAAAAGTAATGGTTCTATTTTTCCTGAACTCTAGACCCATTACATCTTCCAAAGATCCCTTCCTAAAATAGTGCAAGGTCTCTTTTTGACTGACCATCATTATTTTTACTGAGATCTCTCTCCTCTTTCTTTCTCTCTACTGCATTTTTCTGTCTTGAATACACACAAAAAGACAGACAGACAGACACACACACACCTTCTCTCTAAAAATATTCCAATTAATGACATATTTGTCTGTCAAACTTTATTTAAACTATCAAAAGCCTTTTGACTAAATCCAGGAACTCTCCTCTAGAACATTCTGCCATTTGGTTCAGATGCATGCTGAAGAACCTGCATGTCATGCTTATTTAATGACTTATCTCTGAGAAGACTGTCAGTTCCATATAGCCAAAGCCAAACAACATTATTTTTGATTCCTTTTTGTTTTCCATTATTGTGAATGTGCCTGTATGCATGCTTGCATGTGTGTGTATGTGTGTGTGTGTGTGTGTGTGTGTGTGTACATGCCATAGTATATTTATCTAGGTCAGAGGACTTTCTCCTTCTGCCATGGGTTCTCAGAATCAAGTTAATGTTGGCAGGCTTATGAAGCAAGAACCTTCGTCCACTGAATTATTCCAACAGCTCAGTATAGGATTGCTATTTAAGACAGGGAATGTTGTGTTTGGAAGGTATTGTCTTTAAAGATAGATATATTGGTAGACAGGCAGATATAGGTAGAAACATGCTGTACACACACATATACATACATACATACATACATACATACATACATACATACATACATACATACAATAATAAACAAGCCTTACTTAGGAATGATGTGTGTGTGAGAGAAACAGGCTCATTATATAGGCTTGTTAATCCAACACAAATCTGTTCCATTGGTGTCCCCAACATCTCAAAATTGAAAGGATAAGCCATTATTGAGTCTTTGATTGTGATAAGAAAGTAAATGTAGGGTTTCATGTGCTCAGATATGAAGAGGAATGATATCTTGAACAGGGTGGATTGCCAGGCAGTCAGAGAATACCCCAGTTTCCCTGTATCTGGGAGGCTCTTGTAATTGTACCTTATCTATATATGAGCATCATAAAGATGAGTAGTTAACTGTGGTTAATAAGCCCCAGCTGGGTGTTTTCTCAGTGAGTCAACATATCATTTTTTCTACTGTTTGTTTATATGGGAATGATGAATAGGACTCACAATTTGTATTTTCATTGTAAGTAGAAAACTAGAAATAATATCAACATATGATACTTGTTCTTATAAAGTGTTTTAGAGACACCCTGAAAGTTTCAAATAATTATATCTCTAGTAAAAATTTTATGGCTGCTTGTGGATTTCCATGATCAAAGACAAAATAAACAGAACTCTTTTAGGCTGAAAGACACTCAAGACTCTACAGTTTATTTTTTGTTGTTGGCCTTCTTAAGAGAGTGATTAATAGTTTTACAATGTAAAAGCACCCACATTTCAGATTAAGTAATAGAATAAAATTAATTCTGAAATCCATTATTCATGCACCTTAGGCATGATACATAGTAGACTGTCTTGGTAATTAAAGTTGCCATGAGCTAGATACAAAAGAAAAAAAATTGTCTTCACAGCCCACTGTAGTAGTTGGTTTCTGGCCTGAACTTTTGGGCCTAGACAAGAGGTTTGACCTGCAGTCCCATAGAGATTGACCTAAGGCCCAGACATATTGCTAGCTAACTCATTACTCTTAAACTAATCCATTATTCTTATTCTATTTGACCATGTGGCTCAGTACCCTTTTTTAGAGCAACATTTCAGCTTTTTTTTTCCTCTGCATCATCTCCTAGCATCTCTGTGGCATCTGTCTCTGGCGTCTGTGTCTGTTCTGAGATGTACCCAGAATTTTCTTAGTCTGGTAGCCCTGCCTACACTTCCTGTCTGCCTTCAGCCAATCAGCAGTTTTTATTAAACTAGTAGATGGGACAATTATTTACAATGGAACAGAATACAACAACCTACCTAGTTTTTCATTGTTCCATTCCATTCCCTGTACTTCATCCCAATGCTTTTCATTTAGTTACATGACTAAATAAATGTACATTGGTACTAGCAATGCCATTAGAAAAGAAATACAGTAATATTTTAATACTGTTCTCTTTAATAGCTTAACCTTAAGAGTTGTTTTTTAGTCATACAACAGACACCATCGGTTTACAAAATATCATTGGTGGTAGGAAATATCATGTGTACATGAGTAAAGAAGAAAATTCAGGACTGGTTTTCCAAATAAGAAATATGAGTTGTGTTGAGTCATATAGACATGAATTTAAATATACATGAATATGTATGTGTGAATGGATGTGTACAGGTGCACACAGATGTGTGTCTTTGAATATGCAAATACATGTACAAAGACAAAAGTATAGGACATATAAATACATATATATATAGAATTAAAACAACAAGGATATATGCACTCACACGTAAACCTCTCCCCACATTATTTTTCTTCTCATTGGACTGATATGCTATAGTAGGATTTCTGGACCCTATGGAAGTTGCAGTTTTTACATTTTTGAGGAACTTCCATACTGTTTTGAAAAATGTCTATCATTCTATTTTTGTGTTTTTTAAATGTAGTTATTTTTATTTTTGTTTTTAAAATGCTTTGAATTTCTTATATATTTTCCATATAATCCCTTACTCTGAAACTGTGAGCCTAATTAAACTTTCTTTTTCCTAACTTGTTTCTTTCAGGCATTTCCACCTATGCAGCACAAAACTAAGGTGGGAATGATTCCAAGCTCTCTTGCATTCTGCTTTACTTAACTGTTTAAATTTTTCCTCCCTTGTCCCAGCCATCATTATCTCCTACCCAGATTACTATAATTGCTTCTGAAAAATGTCTCTGACTCATTATGTTTTCAAGTTTATGGTTCCCAAACACTATTTAAAACAGCACCCGCATGATCTCCAATCCCAATCCTGGCTGTCATTCTCTACAGAATTGCATGTCATATGTTAAATATATTTTATTTTTCTTACTTTGCATTTACACCTTCCCTAGCTTAGACTATGAACTTAAAAAGAAAATTTTGTTTACTTTATTCTGTTTTTGACCTTTAAATCTATAATCTAGTGTAGTACCCAACACATTATAAAGACATATTTTAGGCATTTTCTTAAATAATGAAAACATACTTAGAATCCTCATTAAGTCTTGCTTGTGATAAAAAAAATACTTATTTAACATTAAATAACAAAGCTCATTAAGAAAGCATCATACTGCACATATATTTTTTAAGATTTATTTTTACTCATGTGTATGTATGTACATTTGCACTTGTTTGCACACGTGTGTTTGGGTACCTGAGAATGTCAATAGAGGGCATTGGATCACCTGGAGCCAGAATCACAGATGAGTGTAAGTCATTCAATATGAGTGCTGGGTCCTGAACCAAGGTCTTCTAGAAACATTATAAACCCTCTGAACTGCTTAGCCACCTTGCCAGCCAACTCACTATAAATACTTTAAACTAATTTAGAGCCAAAAGATTATTTGTATGCCAAGAGACATTCACGAATCAAACATTTTCAAGGCCAAATGAAGAATCTTCCTAAAAGGTTTGGATTAAAGGATGCCTATTCAAGTTGATTTGTGGCTTAAAACACTGTGAGTCTAAACCCACTTCTAATCCCTCAGTGAAATATTTCTGGACTTGGAACCTGTAGTGTTTCAGTTGTATTTCTGAGACACATCAGTGATGGGGTAACCGGGCAAAGTGTTTAATCCATTCGGGGCTTAAGCTATAAATTGGTGATGACACTCATAATAACAAGGACCTCACAAGATCATGGAAGGGATCAGGCTGAGATCATAGACATCAATTACAGTCGTCAGCATCTTCATATGTAAGGATAAAGACTATGAGCCCAAGTGAAGTTCAATGTTAATATTCTCTTACCATAGGAATTTTGTTATGATATTTGTTTAGAACTTAAAGAAATCGTAGCCTGTTGGAGAAACTATTTTAAATAGCTTCAAAATATTGTAGGTAATTTTCATTTTATGGTGTGTTATGTGTGTGTGTGTGTGTGTGTGTGTGTGTGTGTTTGCTGATACTAGCAGAGGCCACAAGAAGATGTCAGATCCCTGGAGCTGTATTAAGTTACAGGAGGCTGTAAACTGCCAGACATGGGTGCTGGGAATTGAACTCTCCAAGAGCACCAAGAAGTGTTCTCAATTTCTGAGCCACCTCATCAGCCCAATTGTAGTTATTGTAATGACCTTAGCTGCATGCTTCCAAAGTGGATTTCACTTTTCTCAGCTAGAGTTGGATACAACCTATTCCCTTCCTCTCGAATCCAGGTTTACTCTTTCCCTGTTTTACAGTATCAGTCTGCTGAATCAATGCAGGCAAGTCAGGAACAACGTGAACGGCTTTAAAACATTGGTATTAATCTAGGTCCTAAGCTTTCTGCGGATTTCTGTTGCCTGAAATGGCAATTCTTTATTGTCCTAGTGATGATTAATATTGTGAATCTGCCACAGGGGCTAGAAATACCTGGAGACAAACATGTGCCTGCAAAGGAAGCTTCTAAAGTAGGTGAAGTGAAGAAGGAGACAGATTCTAAACAGGAGCAACACAATCTCACAGACTGCTGGCCCAAACTGGATAAAGAAGGGATCCTCGGCCAAGAGCTGGCATTTGTCTCTTGGCTTCCTGAACAGAGATACAATGTGACCAGCTGCCTCATATTCTTGCTGCCATGAAGCCCCATCATGATGGATTGTGTCCTTGAACTGTAGGCCAAAATAGATCACTTTTCTTTAATTTAGTTACCTTTATCAAGACAACATGAAAATGAACAAGTACAATTGTTTAAAAACTAAGTACTTCCTCCTCCAATCTCTTCCTCTTTCTCAAATCTTTGTATTTTATTATTATTATTATTATTATTATTATTATTATTATTATTGCTTCCCATCCTTTGCAATGAAGCGAATTGGAGCTCTATGAGTTAAAGATGATCTATTCACTTTTTAAAAACAGTAACTCATGGTTGGACCAAGTCTTTTATCTATGGCCATGGGATCTCTTTTATTTAGATTTTTTTCATTTAGTATATTTGTATGGTGTGTGTGTGTGTGTGTGTGTGTGTGTGTAATCACGTACCAAAACATACCAATGGAGGATAGAGAACAGCTGCCAGAAATCAGTCCTCTCTAGGTTCTCAGGCTTGGCAGCCAGCAATTTTGTCTCCTGAGCCATTTCACTGGCCCAGCAAATCTCTGTTCTAATAGCCAGGCCTCATCATGTTGCAAGCTTCTGTGGATAGCAAGTTCCTTAAAGGCAGGTAGGTGGTCTCAAAAGAAAAATGACAAGAAGAGAGAAAAGCAAATAATAAAAACAAGAAATGAGCAGATTATGGCTCCGGGGAGGCAGTCTCCCTATAGCTGTATCATGTTCCCTAGGACATAGACTTGCTTTCCCCTAGACTTGACCTAATTTCCTTAAGACTTTGACACATGAGTGTGGCCATTTCTGTGGCCTCCAGGGGTGCACAGACTTTGGCTAGAAAACTACAACTCCTTGTTCTGTTGGTCACTGAAATGTCTGACAAATGTAGAGCACAAAAACAAAAACAAAAAAATTAGAGTGTTATAATTTCTTAGATCACCTAGCCAATCAATAAACAGAGGCTGTAAGCATATTTTCCTCTGTGTTATATTCCAACCTTTGTTAGAATCTTGCTGGACCATTTGCTTCTCTTGTGTATGCATCTCAGCAACCAATGAAAGAAATATGAAGCCCTTATATATCATCCTGGCCTTGCTTCCAGCTCACCATGGGCCTTGCTGTGTTTAAATGATTCCTTTCTTTTGACAGGAATGGCAGCACTTCAGGACTCCTTGGGTGGAAAAAAAGTTGGCAGAGAAGAAATCCGCAGTGAACAGTTAAACATTATATGAATTAATATTCCCCATCAGTACTTTAATGGGTAAAATGCATTGATAGCTTGGAGAATTGGGCTAAGAGCCACAGTCATAGGCAGAGATGTCTGATTTGACATCTTTAAATATATATATATATATATATATATATATATATATATACATATATATATGTCTGCAATGTAATATACTCCCAATTACACAACAACCCCACCAAAGTAGTGCCGAGTGGTCCCAATACAGTAGTAACATGTTATAAAAGCTCAGGTTTCAGGACAATTAGCTTCTGGCTACAGTTTATTACCCCATTTGAGATTTAAAACATTTATTTTTCCATTGCATTCCATCAACCCTTATGTGTCTGGGGCAGGCGCTTTAAAACAATAACGCAATGGCAATATCTGTCTGGCAGGAGTTTGCTCTAGAAGGGGATATTACAGTAAAAAAAAATCAAGCAAGACACAATACATGAACAAAAAATTCTTTAATTCTTTAAAATAGCCAATGATGTAATGCTTTACAAAGAAACTTAAATGCTTAATAAATGGGATTATCCTGTTCTTGTTTGTTGGGGGTGGAGGTTTATTTGTTTATTTGTTTTAATTTTATGTGTATGGTTATATTGCCTGGATTTGTGTCCTTGCACCAACTATGTGAAGTCCCTTTGGAATCCAGAAGAGGGTATCAGATACCCTGGTTTTGGAGATACAAAAGTTTGTGAGTTTGTCATGTGAATACTGGGAATTGAACCCTAGTCCTCTGGAAGAGAATCTTGTACTCTTTACAGCTAAGCCGCCTCTCCAGCCCCTACTCTGTTATTCTAAAGGTAATCTTCACACACTGAAAAAAAATAGAATCCCAGTCTGTATCTATCCATAAGCTTCATGTCCTTCTTAAAATGTCTAATGTGAGAAAACGGAATCTCTTCCAGGATTCCTTAGTCACAAGATATTGACAATTAGGGGCTTTGTATTTATTTTATTACATTTTTATTTTTATTTGATTTAAAAAGTTTTTCCTCCATACCCACCCCTGCTTCCCCTTTCTCCCCTCCTTCCAGTGTTCCCTCAGCCTCTCTTTACCCCATTCCCCCATCCATTCCCAAGAAAGGCAAGGAGTCCCAAGGTGGGTCAGTTCAGCATGGCATATTCAGCTGAGGTAGGTTCCAGTCTCTCCCTCCAGCATCAAGACTGAATAAAGTGTTCCTCTGTAGGGAATGGGTTCCAAGTTGTCAGTTCATGGACCAGAAATAATCTCTGGTCCAACTGCAAGAGTCTCTACAAACAGTCCATACTGTTTGACTGTCATCTACAAATGCAATACCACTCAGCACACACACACAAAATTACATTCTGAGATTTGAAGGCAAATGGATAGATCTTGAAAGTATCATCCTGAGTGAGTTAACACAGACCCAGAAAGATAGGCATGGTATGTGCTCACTCATAAGTGGATTTTAGACATAAAGCAAAGGATAACCAGGCTATAATCCACACCCCAGCGGCTAGGTAACAGAAGGAACTTAAGAGAGACATCCATGGATCCTCTGGGAAGGGGAAATAAAGTAGATCTCCTGGGTAAATTGGAGTCATATCGAGGAGCCAGCAAGGAGAAGTGGGAAAAAATCATGACAGAAGGAGATGGTTGAGTGGGAGGAGCAACAAAGACAGAAAACAAAGAAATAGATATCTTGATAGAGGGAGCCATTGTGTGGTTAAAGAGAATCCTGGTGCTAAAGAAACATCCAAGCACCCACAAGATGTTCCCGATTAGGACTTATAGCAATAGTAGAGAGGGTGTGCCTAAACAAGACTTTCCCTATTAGTAAATGAATGACTATCCTAACTGTCATTATAGAACCTTCATCCAGCAATAAATGGTAGCAGAAGCAGAGATCCATAGCTTAGCATTAGGTAGAGCTCCCAGTCCAGCTGAAGAGAGAGGGAACAAAGAGAGCAAAGGGATAAGGATTATAAGGAGGAGACCCACAGAGATGGCTGATCTGAGCTATTGGAAGCTCATGAACTTTGAAATGAGTGCTGAGGAAACTTTATGGAAAGGAGCTTTGTATTTTAAATGGTGATAATATGAAAGAAGCTTGTAGGGAGTCTATTCCATGAGCAGGTACTAAGCTAAAACTTTCTGTGAATGATATTATTAAAATTTCCTCCAACTTTTCCAGTTAGGTATTATTATTGCATGCATTTAATAAATGTAGAAAATTAGGTTTAAATACTATGAAATTAATTTACTATACAGGTAATAAAATCTTAAAATCCATTTTATTTACTCTTTATGAATTTTTTGCATGTGTACAGAGTATCTTGATCATGCCCCTCCACATAACTCCTTCCCACCTAACCTCTTCTAGGTCCACCTTCCCAACACATCTCCCTGTAAACTTCAGATATTTTTACTTATTTACTTATGTATTTATTATATTTTAATCGACTGAATAATTAGTACTACCTATATGCTCATTGGTGTGGGGTCATCAATAAGGGAATGTGTTTCCTATCAGTGGTCACTTCTTCAAAGAAAAATAACCCTCCTTTTCAAGCAGCTATCAACTGCCAGAAGTTTCTCATCAAGGGGTAGGATGTGAGAAGCCCCTTCATGTTCCTGTTGGAAATTTTTAACTGGTTTGCTTTTGCCCAAATTTGTGAGCTCCTGTGTGCAACCACTGTATCATGTTTCAGACCATATCTCACCACACTCCTGTTCACCCCCCAGCGCTTACATTTTTTTCTTCCCCTTTCTGCTATGTTCCCTTAGCCTTTTGTGGAGCAGAGAGGTTGAAATTGTGGCATTCACTGCAGATTGACTTGGCACGGGGTGCTAGTGATGGTGTTAGTGATAGATAAAAAAGACAAAAGGAATAAACCTGGGAAATAATCTTGTCTGTCTCCTGTCCCTCTCTCTTTTCTAGATCTCTGAAGAATAAATATTTTCATGTCTTGGTGTAGTTTCCTTTTATCCCAATGTCCAATTGCATCTTCTTCCACACTCACCCATTATTACCTGTCCCTAAAGGTAGATCTCATGCTTCTTTGGGGATACTAAAGTGATGTTGAGAGGTAAGCTCTTCCAATTCTCAGTTATAAATCTCATCTATACTCCAAACTATATTATTTCTATCAAAGAGTATTTAAAATTAGTTACTCCATTGAGCAAGGTTTGTGTTTCTGGGATCTGTGCTGGCACATGTTTAGCTGTTTGAAGTCAGTCAGAATATTGACCTAACATGTATTCTGTAAGTCTACGCAGAAGTGAGAAGTCCCTCCTTCCCAATTCTTCAATGCTTTGACCCTTTAATACAGTTCCTGATGCTATGGTGACCTCAACCATAAAATTTATTTTTGCTTTATAACTGTAATTTTGCTACTGTTATGAATTACAATACAGATATCTGGTATGCAAGATATCTGATATTGGATCCCAGTGAAGAGTTAGATTGAGCATAGTGTATGTACTAGATGCTCACTGTTTGCACTAGACACTCAAGGCACACAGGGCAATAATAGCAAGCAGATCTGTGCTTCTGAGTGGTTTACAAATTCCTGGAAAGAAATGTGAATGGAAGCTGTCCAGTATCACTAAGTAGTGCAACAGGTAGTAATTGTGAACACAATGAAAGATTCACAGTTTAAAATTGGGTATAGGTGTGGGTGGGGATCTAATTTCCATAGATTTTGCTGCGCTGCGTTGTTAGTCATTCATGCTGATAGGTGGAACTTAGTCTCTCACATACAATCCTGTTTCCTCAGGAAGGGAAGGTGAGGAGAAGGGAAAACCTCAGAAGGAACCAGGATGAGCTGAAGAGTGTGAACATATATATCATGTCAAAGCAAATGGAAATGCATCATACGACAAGGGACATGGATGCAGCCTGAGAGGAACATTAAGAAGGACAGGAGTTTGCATCGCTCTATTAAAATTCAAGAATGCCAACTTCATCCTGTGATCAGGCTTTCTTTTTTCTTTTCTTCTTTATTTATTTTGTATTTATCAAAAAAAAAACAGTAAAATGAATTTAAAATGCTGAAAAGTTAACAATAACTATAAAGAAGATAAAAATCATAAGCATGACTTATCAAGGGTGATAATGCAGATAAGATTGCTACACATATATTTACTTTGTGTTCAGCTTTCCCTCTGAATTTTTTTTCCATCCCTGTATATCCTTATTCAAGGTCCCTTCCCCCACCCACCACATCAGGTCATTTTTCTTCTCCACAACTTCCCATCCCCTCCCTGGGCAGGGAGCAGACAGTCCTATGGTCCCACTGACCCAATAATGCTTGGATCAGTCTCCACTCCTGGCTTGTATCTTAGGACCGTTTGACTGGAAAATCTTTTCCCAGCCCTTTATTCTAAGCCTGTGTCTGTCTTTGCGGTTGAGGTGTGTTTCTTGTAGGCAACAGAAGGATGGCTTCTGTTGTTGTATCCATCTTGTTAGTGTGTGACGTTTTATAGGAGAGTTGAGACCATTGATATTAAGAGAAATTAGTGACCATTGATTCATATTTCCTGCCATTTTTGGTGGTAACTTTTTCTAGGTTATTCTTCTGTGGAATTATTGTTTGTGATTTCGTGGGTGTATCTGGGGTCCTTAGGTTGGAGTTTTCCCTCTAATACTCTCTGTAGTGCTGGATTGGTAGATATTCTTTCAGTCTGACTTTGTCCTGAAATACCTTGTTTACTCCATCTATGGTGATTGATAATTTTGCAGGGTATAGTATTCTAGTTTGGCAGCCATGCTGTTTTAGTGTCTGTATAACTTCTGACCAAGCCGTTCTAGCTTTCATAGTTTCCATTGAATAGTCAGGCATTATTCTGATGGGTCTGCCTTTATATGTGAGTTGGCCCTTTTCTTTTGCAGCTCTTAAAATTTTTTCTTTGTTCTGTATCTTTTGTGGCTTGATTATAATGTGGCGCGCTGACTTTTTTGGGGGGTCATATCTATTTGGTGTTCTGTAAGCTTCTTGTATCTTTATAGGCATTTCCTTCTTTAGGTTAGGGAAGTTTTCTTCTATGATTTTATTGAAAACATTATCTGTGTCTTTGAACTGGTATTATTTTCCTTCTTCTATTTGTATTATTCTCAAATTAGGTCTTTTCATGGTGTCCCATATTTCCTGAACATTTTGAGTTATGTTTTTTTTAGTTTTACTATTTTCTTTGACTGATATATCTATTTGAGCTACTGAGTCTTCCACTTCAGAGATTCTATCTTCCATCTCTTGAACTCTGTTTGTTATGCTTGTATCTATGGTTCCAGCTTTTTTCTTCAGGTTTTCTATTTCCATCTTTGCCTCATTTTGTGCCTTTTTTATTGCTTCTATTTCAGTTTTTATTTCAGCTTTTAGTTCCTGGTATGTTTCTTTCATAGATTTGTTCATCTCTTCCAATTTTTTGTTTGTATTTTCTATTTCTTTAAGACTATTTTTCATATCTTCTTTGAGAGCTTCGATGATCATCAAAAAGGAATTTTTGGTGTTGCTTCCTTCTGTTTCCTCTTCATTGCTCAGTTCAGGTCTTGTATTTGTAAGATCGCCACTCTCTTCTGAAGTTACCATGTTGTTCTTTGCATTATTATGTAATTTTTTGCACTGACGTTTGCCCATGGCTTCAGTGGTTCACGATTAGATGGCTCTTGGTCAGTTGTGGCACTCGGGCTTGTGTGCCTTCTGTCACCTCTCTGGGCAGGATCTGAATCTGCCCTTCAGGGACCCCAGAAGTTATCTGTTCGCTCAGTTTGAGGTCGAGGTGTGTAGCCGTGCAAATTCCCTCAGTAGCAGTTGTGAGTATGGTGACAGGCAGACTTTATCTGCACCTGCTACAGAGTTCGCTGGGACTTACTCTGCAGACAGCACCTGGTCCCGAAAGCGGAACCGGAACCGATGGGAGCTCAACTCTCCCTCCCTGGCTGGGATATAGGCGCTTGGGCCTGGTGACCCCTCCTCACTGCTGGGCGGGGTCTGAGTCTGTCCTTCAGGGACCCCTGTAGTTATCTGTTTGCTCAGTTTGAGGTCGAGGTGGGTAGCTGTACAAATTCCCTCAGCAGGAGCTGTGGGTATGGTAACAGGCAGACTTTATCTACCCCTGCTACAAAGTGCACTGGGACTCTGCAGACAGCACCTGGTCCTGGAAGCGGAACCGGACATGATCAGGCTTTCAATAAATGCCAGCATCTTTATACAGGAGCAGAAGTATTAGGTATACCTTGGAATCTGTATTTGAAAATTTGAAAGTCTATTAATCTTAAGTATCTTTGTGAAATTCTTTCTTTCAAAGAACGCAATCGTAATATTCACATAAACTCTTCCTGTGGAAGAGGATTTGGAATTGGTGTCTTCAATTCTATCAAGGTCCATTTTTCTATATCTAGGATTAAGCCTGTATTACATTGTCTATTCTTTTTTAATTCTTTGTTTCTTTATTAAGTTTCTTTTCTATACCTACCACTGTTCCCTCTCCCACCCTTTCTCTCAGTCCTCCCCCAGCCTCTCCCCACCCCAACCTCCCATTCACTTCCCAGAGAGGGCAAGAAATCCCAAGGTAAGTCAATTGGGTCTGGCATATCCACTTGTAGGACTGAGTCGCCCCCACCCAAAAAAAAATTGTGATACATTTTATAATGGAGTACTACATAACAGTAAAAAAAAATGATATCCTGAAATTTGCAGGCAAATAGATAGATCTAGAGAGTATTGTCCTGAGTGAGGTAACACAAACCCAGAAAGATAAACATGGTATGCACTCACTCACAAGTAGATTTTAGATGTAAAGCAAAGGATAACCAGGCTATAATTGCCCCCTCTCTCACATACCCCAGCAGCCAGGTAACAGGAGAAAGTTAAGAGAGACATCTATAGCTTCTGTGGAGAAGGGGAAATAGAGAAGATCTCCTGAGTAAATTGGGATCATACTGGAGTGGTGGTAAGGGAGGTGAGAAGAGGATATGAGACAGTGGGATGGTTGAGTCAGGGGAGCAACAGAGAGGGAGAGCAAAGAAGTGGATATCCTGATAAAGGGAGCCATTGTGGGGTTAGAGAGAAACTGAGTGCTAGGGAAACACTCAAGAACCTTTAAGAAGAGCCCAGCTAGAACTCCAAGCAATAATGGAGAGGGTGCCTAAACTGACCTTTCCCTATTATCATATGATTGACCACCTAACTGCTATTATAGAACCTTCCTCTAGCAGCTGATGGCAGCAGATACAGAGATCCATAGTAAAACACAGAGCTGCTGGTGCAGCATAAGAGAGGGAGAAAAGATTGCATGAGCAGAAGGATTGGGATTATAATTGGGAGACTCAGGTAGTAGGCTGGCTGTTCTGTGCTGTTAGAAGCTCGCAGACTCTGAAATGACAGCTAACGAAGCTTCATGGAACAAATAGGGACCCTCTAAATGTGGATGATATTGTCTATTCTTCAACCACCAAATTATAGTGATCCATTAGACAAAATTCGAAGTTCTATGGAGATTCAAGCAAAGGCTTGTGTGTTAATCTTCAGGCTTCAGCTTTTTAATCTGGAGAGGATAAAATAAATCAAAAATTAAAGTATGGTCATTGAAGAAAACAGGAATTTGGCATGCTATTTTCTTATAATATATTATATATATGTTATATATCTCATATATATACACAGAGAAACTGGAAAGATGGCTTAGTGGTTAAGAGCACTGGCTGCTCTTCTAGGGGACCCAAGTTATGATCCCCACACCCACATGGTAGCTGTCAACTTCTATAATTCTAGTCTAGTAGTACTCTTTTGTTAACCTCTGTGAGCACTACACTTATAGAACACACAGATATACACATGATCAATACACTTAAAAATAAAAAATTAAATAATCAAAAAAGAAAAAAATATATTTGTAGCTGACATTCTGCAAAAGATTTCACAAAGCATCAATTTTCTTTTTTTTTTTCTTCTGTCCTTCCCTCCCTCCTTCCTTTATTCCTTCCTTCCTTCTTTTTATCTTTCTTTCTTCTCTATTAGCTATTATTCAAGGATATTGCTAAGTCACGTATAAAAAGAAACATCAAAATAGAAAAATAGAGTATACTTCTGAAAGAATAGCATCACATTGATTTGTTGATCACTTGCAGAGGTTTCAATGGACAAATAGATTAGAAGACACTAAGCAGTTCTATACAGAGAGAAAAAAGTAAAGTTCTCAATGGCTTTTCCTGGAGTTTTGTAGCAACTCGTACCTTTTGTGCTATCTCTGCTTCTCCAGAATTAGCCCTATTACCCACAGAAATACTCATTTAACATCAGTTTTAAAATCAACTCTGGAAATAACTCACACAATCTCCCTCTGTTCTTCCAACTGGACAAATTGAAACATAGGGCCTGATTTAGAGGTGGGAGTGCATGTCATTAGACATCAATAGAGACTCTTTAGTCTTGCACTCAGTAGGTAGGTCTTTGACATACATTTATTGAGTGAGGGGAGACTACAGTGTGGTCAATGTCCAATATTACCATCAGCTTTATTACTTATGGTTCCAGGCTAATTGCACAAGAGAAGCAAGTTCCAGGTATAAAAACAGTTTTATCACTAATAGCTGGGTTGGAGTTGTTGTATGTGGAACATCATGAATAGAAATATTGACAGGATATCCTGAAGCCCTCATGCTTAGTATTTACACACCTTTGCGTGGGAATAATAAGGCAGCTTCCAAAGAGGAAACCCAGGAGCCATTCAGCAGCATACAAACACTTCTAACAGAAGTGATCACCTCGGTAGCTGTCAAGGGAAAGTCTCTTTGTTTTTGGTGGATTGTAATGAATAGCCCCAGCCTTTTACAAAACAATATGCAATTGTTACTAAGATGCCAACTGGGCAAAGGGGAAGAGATTCTATGCTCTTGGGAACCATGGGACTCAGTTAAAACAAGATTTAGTAAGGGGATTATTCTTAGTTCTGATATTTTCCTGCCAGATTTGGACCTGATTCAGTGGTCACCCTGACAAAGTGTTGGGTTCCCTAATACAGTTCTGAGTACACAGACAGCCATCCTCACATGACCAGAAGGCAGTAAGAACTGGATGTGCTTGTTTTCTTCAGTGTATTCAAAGTTTGTAAAGCTATGTTCTGTTATCAACACAAATGGTGATGGAGCCTATGAAGAAATATCACTTAAATATGGCTTTTCCGATGCTTTGGTCCTCAGATTCTTTGCTTTATTAAAAAAAAAAAAGACAAATCAAAAGGAAATAATTTACTGAGATTACACAGGTTTTCACTAGCTGTATAGTCCATCAAGAATTACAGAGGAGAAATTCAAATGTACATTCGTTAATATATTTAGAACAAAAATAAGAATTTACATGTTAATCTTTGGCATATTTTTAATAAAAAAATGATTATATTCACCAAAAGTAATGAAAAAATTAATGTGAACATTTCTGAAAATATTAGTTATTTTTACCAAGGCAACTGTGGATGCTGGAGAACTGGTTCAGAGGTTAAGTACATTTGCTGTGCTTGCTTCTTGGTGCTCACACTGCCTATAGCTCCATCTCCAGATGATTCGATGCCCTCTTCTGGACTCCAAAGACACTTATGCATGCACATAGCAACAAAAATACACATATACAAACTCATAACTATTTTTTTAAAAGTTATCTAAAGCTTTCTGAATGGGTCTTTCAGCCATGAATCACTTTGTTTGAAGCTACATAGATCACATTAAGAATAGAATTGCATCAACTTATTTAGATTCATTAAATGTTGACAAATTATATGATATAGTCACATTGTTTCTATCATCACCAAACATGACAAAAGCCTGAAATAATGGCATGCTGTGAAATGGGTGATGGTGGAGATATTTTCCCCTCAAATATTAATTTATATTGGAAAAATGTATTTTATTGTTAAAATAAAGCATGCTCTAGTAGAACAATTAGTTAGCATGCAATACCGATATTGTGTGTATGTTTGTGTGTATACAATCCTGTGCCTTGTTGTTTGTGTGGAGGCAGGAAACATTTAAAGGAGTCAATTCTTTGTTTCTACCACATGGGTCAGGGGATGAAATTCAGTTCCTAGAGTGTGGTTATATGCTTCTTCACCTTTTGATCCATCTGACAGGCCCCAGAGTTTTGCTTCTCAGAACAATTTTGTATAATTCCCTCTGGAATACCGTGGACAATAATTTGAGAACAGCAAAGCTGTTTTATAAAATGACTATTTCTTATATATTTTTTAATAAAAGCATCATAGCACAACTCTTTCAGTCCTTAACTTAGAATTAGTAGCCTTTAAAATCGCCTGTTGCCACTCTCAACTGCCAGAGAGTTTGTGCTATGATAAACTAGACATTTTTGACATCTGTGTTCCTCTTGGCTGATTCTTTGGCCCCTTCTATGAATTTCCATTGATCATTTATCTTTCTCTTGGTTTGCATGGTCACAAAAAAGAGACAGCTATGGAAAGATGGAAATCTGGGCCTCTTCATACTGTCTGAAGCAGAGCCACAGTCAGTTCCCTTGGCTTGATACATTAGTATACTTTGTACAGGTGATTTGATTCTAGTGTCCATCCCTGTGGCCTCAATTTTCTGAGTAAACTCTCACTTTATTCTTTTCTGTCCTCCCACATGTGTTCCTGGGTGAGTGTAGTCATCTTCCCTGAGAAAGTAATTCATTACACTTGAAAATACACACACGCACACACACACACACACACACACACCTATTTATCCATCAGCTATCCATCATCCATTCATCCATCACCCATTCATGATCCATGCATCATCCATCCATCCACTCACCATCCACCTATCCATCCATCCAACCATTCATCATCCATCTATCCATCCTTAGAAAGAGCAATAGTCAACCAACAGATTAGACACCTATCAAATGGGCTTGGGGCAGACACTGACAGTGTCACAGAAATGTGAGATTGCTCACATTCATGTGAGAACCCAATGATGTTTGCCAATGCTTTGGCTGCTTCCAGGGGGGAGATGTCCAAAGTCTACAGTATAAACCATTTTTCCCAGCTAGTTTAGCCAAATCAGGATGGTGGAAAAGTCAGCCTGTGGTAGGGCCGATTGGTGGATCTTGGTTCTATGAATACATGGAAAATTGAAGTTTCCAGGGAGGTGTAATTGGCACCTTAGAGGCGAGCCAAATTAACTTTTAAAAAGCTGAGAGTGACTAACAATCCCTGCAAAAAACTAATGTTGGAAGCAAACCTGGTGAGACTACACTGGTCAATCGAGAGAAGAAATGGCCCACTGACCTAATTACCAACTCACTGGGAAAAAAATAAAACTAGCTTTTGGAAAATTGCGTCAATATCATGACCTTTTGTGGGCACTATTTTTAAAAATACCCATGACTATCCAAAAAAATGTTCCTTTCTTTATAACTAACCACATATTGAAGATCGGTTTCATTTTGAGAACACAATAACAAAGCTCTTCATGTTTAAGGAGAATTCTACTAAAACTTCTGGGCTAGAAGGCTAATAATTAGTGAAGGGAGTGGTTACACCATATGCCCAAAAAATCACCTGTGTCCAAATGTGATGAGCTTCTCTTCTTAGTGGAACACCAGGTCAGTGAGTCTTCCATATTTTTACAGCCAACTCTCTGGAAGAATATTATTATTTAGACCATATCCAAATGGTCTAACAAATGTTTGGGACATGGCTCAGTTAGTGATGTGTTTATAATATAAGCACAAATACCTTAGTTCACATCTCTATCAATCTCATTAAGTCTGGACAACATGACACCCATCTATGGCATTGACACTTTGGGTAGGAGAGACAGACAGGAAAATCTCTGGAGTTTAACAGAGAACCATTCTAGAGAAAGCAATGAATTACAAGTGCCATGAGACTCCCTGTCTCAAAAACTAAGCTGTGGAAGCGTGAGGAAGTTACTCTAATGTCAAACTCTGGCCTTTGTGTGTGTACATGTGCATGTACACTAACACATACATAAATACACACACACTAATTCACATACACATACTTATAACATACATGCACAAGAATAAATAAATACATACAAACAAATAAATGAATGTTCTATTTCTCTGATCTTTAGTTTTCTTTTTTAAAAGTCTTCCACAGACATGACCCTGAAAAATAGTTGTTCAATGGCCCTTACTTCACTTTCTGCTTGTATCTGTGATCATCAGGAGACACCAAGGGGAATGTCTCTAAGTACAGAAAATGTCACTCTGGAAGAGATATTAATTGGCATTGATAATCAACAAGCCAATGAATGAATAAGTAAACAAACAAATGAATGAATAAATATTCAATCAACAGCCGTGTGTGTGTGTGAGTGTATGTGTCTGTATATGTGTGTGTGTGTTTGTATATGTGTGTGTGTAGAGGAAGGATTAATTAGTTAACTGAACAAGAAAAGTTTTCAGATATCTGACAGTTTCGAAGCAAATGTCACTTAATAAATATTTGTTAATTTGATTGTGTTAGTTGGATATATTCTAGGAGTGAATAAAGAATGGCTAGAATCGATATAAGCCAAATCTTGAAACATAGAGACAAAATGTTGGTGAAAAATATATCATTCACCTCAGACATTCACATGAAATCTTCAGACAGTTTGAGAAGCTTCCCTCATCTTTCAGAAAACCCTTCCTGAAGGACCCACTTAAAAAAAAAAAAAAAAAAAAAAAAACAACCAAAGAATTCATTCAAAGAGAAAGGATAGCTTTCTTGCCTCCCTCCTTCCCTGGCTGATTAGAACACACTGGGGCTTCTCAGGACACCGTACACTCCCCTCAGCTGTTTGTTTAGAAGTGGGTTCTGCATCTGTCCTCATGGCTTCCAATTCTCCACCAACATCCTGATACACTTCCCCTTTGCAACTCTCCCACAGGTCTCAGAGTCCTTCTCCTTGGAAGATACGATTGTTTCAGTATCAAGGCACCGGGCATGGTTTCAGAACATATATTTTGAAGTATAAAGATTCTCTCAGAGGTTTATCAGAGTGGCCATTGTTGTGGTTTGCTTTCACAAGCCAACCCGGCCTTCTAATTCCTCAGCTATCTGCCTGCATTTGCAACAAACTTTGCTATGGATTTACTTTCTTACTTTTTCTTTCTTTCTCTCTCTCTTTTTTTCTTTAGTTCTTTCTTTTTTGTCTTCTTCTTCTTTTGAGACACATGTGAAGGATACTTTTTTTTTATGAGTAACACTTCTGAAAATTTCTAAACACAGTCTAGTGATTTCGTGAAATCAAGTGTTTCTAGGTCTGATTTCTTAGTAATGGCTGAATTTCAAATGCTCTTATTCTACTGCAGCTGCACCACTGGCTTTCATCTCTGATGTTGGTCAGACTCCTTGGGTTTTGTCTCACTGCCTTTTGTGATTAAGATTTGAAAAACTACTCCATAAATCACTGATTTTAAAGGCTAAAGCTAAGAGGGAGCTCTCTCGAATGCTATACAAATCCTTATAATGAGAGAATCAATGTTTCTGTTGTCTTGGGGAGTCTCACTTGGTGCACAATTCTAACATAATATAGTATCTTGGAGCAGTGTTGCTAACATGCCAGGAACAGCAGATACCTAACCATTTCTTTCTCATACAGTGCTGCCAGTATTATCCCAGGTCATGATTTACTGAGAAGAGAAAAAAGATGTCTTTATCCTACACCAGTCAGTTACAGTTTCTAGTTTCTTTTAAGGGTCAAGGACATCTGCATCAAAACCAATCTGGTCTGCAAGATAGACTAAATTCACTCTTCCCTGGAGCTTTCACCCCAAATAATGACAACACTTAGGAGCAGATAAGCAGGGTGTAAATTCAGCAGCTGGGGCTAGGAGGACCAGAGAGGCAGTTTCTTCACAGGGTCGGGGCTCAGAACTGCAGGAACACTAGGTGGGGAGTATGTACCTGGTGTGGAAAGTTTAAAAGAAGGGGCATTCTATGAAGGTGGTGACTACAAAACCTGAAACCCATAGATGGAGCAGTTGAAGTGTGGTGAATGGAGTGCGGGCCTGTTAAGAGGTGAGGTAGAAGGACAGATACAACGCTAATATGGGGAGTTCAGGTAGCACAGAGGAGGGCCACAGGGCCTTGACATGCAGACGAAATTTTTCATTCTGCAGAAGCCCTAAATGGCTGTTAATTGCCTTCTTTAGTTAACCAGACATCAGCAGAAACTCTAAACATTACTAATATGTATGATTCCTGCTATCTCTTCTTACTTCCTTTAGTTTAGGGTCCTGGAGAAGCTGAGACAGTATAGAGAGCTAGCAACCCCTTGACTCTATACATTTTCCTTTTTTCTTTCTTTTTTCTTTCTTTTTTTAATAGAAACCCAATTAAAATGACTGAAAATTTACCCAACATACAAACCTATCTATAGTAGTATGGACTGTATGTTTGTTTCACAGTTCTATGCAAGACAAGGACGCCCACCCGCTGTGTAGGTAAACTTCCCAGAAAGAAAACAAGTTTAGTGACTATGTCTTATTTCATGGTGTTCTGGATGACCCTTTTTGATATTATGTTGCTGCAGAGTTGGGAGAATGTCCTCCTCCTCCTCTCGTCGCCCCCTCCACTCCTTCTTCCTCTTTCTCCTTTTGGCAATGAAGATATCATATCTTGTAATGGAATGTCTGTGGACCAGGGATTCTGTCTGCACTAAAATGGATATTATTGTGCTTCCTGCCTGAGATTCTTCAAATGGAAAAAATATGGGGCCCTAGCTAGATTCTCCTATTTACCACACCCATCAGAAGTTTGTTGATTCTAAATTACTTGCAGTACATGATGTCCAGAAATCCATTTTTTTAAATAGTGGAAGTTGATTTCTATTTATTGTATTTATGTATATAGAGAGATGTAGACAGAAAGGTATAGATATCAAGAGATAGATAGGTATACATATATCATTTTTGGTGTGTGTGTGTGTGTGTGTGCGTGCGCGCGCGTGTGCACACACACACACACACACACACACACACACACAGGCCATGGCAAATGGATGGAGTTCAGAGAACAACTTTTTAAACTCAAATCTTTCCATCTTGCTTCCAGGATCTCGCTTTCTCCTGGCATATTTGAACTCCAGGTTCCTTGACCTGTGTGCTTTCAGGCATTTCTCCTTTCTTTGCCTCCCATGTCACCAGGAGAATGCTGGGATTACAGATGTGCACTAGCACACCTGATGCTGTTATGTCAGTTCTGGAGACTGTTCTTGGGCTGTCAGACTGGAGCTGCAAATGCCTTTTAAGGACTGAGTCATCTTACCAGCCTGTATATTAATAAGTGTATGTTCCCTTTATATGTAGCTCTATAATAACCAAAACAACCAACAAGCCTTGTTGTGGGACAGATTTCTCTAAAAATCTTGAGAAAAGCTTGTGATAATACTGATGATTTTTAAACCTCTATGAATACCAATGTAGTTAGTACTGTCTTGAGGCTGTGGCAAGGCCATGAGAAATGGAAGATAGTAATACAGAAATTAAGACACTGGTGACTTGGCATTTACAATAAGCCATATTCCCTGAGGCAGGTTCCTGTATCCTCTACGGGTCTAATTTTACAGTAATTGTCTCTCCTTCCTGCACTGTACTTTTGGCCTGTGTGACTGGTTTGAAGCGTGAAGGTTATACATTGGGTGTGTATGTGGGAAGATGTCCATGCCACTAGCTGGAAGTTATTAATAATTCATTTGTTATTTTAGCATTGACAATATACTTTATCTCGGAGGCTTGAACCCATACATGGGAGGCAAACTGCTACTTAGTGCTGCAGACCTAACTTGATCACACAACAGCATATTTTATGCAACCACTCCTGATTCTTACCTATGATAAGCCCACAGAATGAACAGGCTTTTGTATTTTACCATATAGTCAGTTCATCTATATAATAGACATTGATACAACAAATGATTCAAAATGTTTAATCTAAATCATTGATTTCTAGTTCTGTAAGATGCACATAGCATCAGAAGATGTAATTGCTTGACCCCATTGCCTCAATAATACTTCAAAGAATAAAACAAAACCTTGTTATATATTTAATTTTCTAATTTTGGGTAGTTTGTGGTTTTATGTAAGCACACATACAATGTACAATGATCCATCTGTTTATTTTCCTCACTGCTCCACCTGGTGTTGAGATTGGCAATCCAGGTGGTCAGCTAGACTGTCCTTTCTTTGATGACTTTGATGTTTTAAGGGGGCACAATCAATGAGATTTCCACATAGTTAAATTAATTTTCTATCTATACTTTTTTCTTTCTAAGACAGAATGTCTCACTGAATCTGGAGCTCACTGGTTTGGCTGGACTGGGTGGCCAGGGAGCACCTGAGGTTCTCCTGTTTCTAGCTTCCTAATGCTGGGATTGTGGATGCTCACCACTGTTCCAAGTTTTGTTATGTGTGTACTGAGGATCAAATGCAAGGCCTCATATTTTTGAATCAAGCTTTTGCCCTACTATACCATGTTCCCAGGCTTTATCCATCAGTAAGCTTACTGAAAAATGACTGCTAGAGAACTTGATCTTTTTTTCTTTTTGCTACTGTTTAGGAGAAAAGAACTCTCTTCAACATGAGATGCTAAGAGACATTTCATTGATTAGGTGAAATGCTACTGAAGATTTCATTTTTGTATAGAAGTGGAGCCTGTGAACTGACATTGCAACTGTGGATAGAGTGTTCAATTCTATTGTCTATAGGAAATGTGATTGATAAGCATCCCCATGGCAATGGAAGACAAAGTCTATAAGGGAAGTATGAGATATAATACTATCCTAAGCAGCAATTATAGACCAACCCAAGGACCTCCCATTCTTTCTTAGGAGTACATGGTGCCACTGACTGTATAAGAATGACCAGCCCTCTGTAAAATATCTTGCCTGCTGGTTGCGTTCTAGGACATGAGCTGGAGGTTTGACATGTTGTACTGTTCTCTTAGTGGAATCAAATCACCTACTTACTATCTACATAGGCATATACAAGTTTAAAACTAACTCTGGATGAGGATTTTAATCAAAGATTGGTGAAGAGAAAGATTTACAGCAATAATGGTTGCACCAGGAGTAGACAACCCACAGGGCTCTGCCTTCCAGATGCACACAAGAGCAATCTTGAGTAATAAGCTATTGTTTTTGTGGTTGTTTTTTATTTCCAAAGTCCTGGGTGGGATGAAGGTCCAAAAAACTTTATCCTATCAATTTTATTTAATTAATAGTAGTGTGAGTTTGGCAATACAGCCTCAGATAAAAAATTAAAATGAATATTTTTCTGCAGCATAAAATCTCAGTTGTTTTGCTTGCCAGGGTATAAATATCTATTTGAGCTAATTACTGTCTAACTTATAGTTTTGTAACTACTGTTGTTAGAGTATAAAAAAATCTAATAAATTTTATTGTAATGAGTTGTAAAAAGTAAAGTGGATGCTGGTTGAATAGAACAGGGCTGGGATATGATCACTGAGTGTAATGAATTGTAATCAGAATACACAATCTATCTAAAACTCCATACTTGACCATTATTTTCTAACTTATACAGAACAAGAGATCCTTCCATGTTGGCTTATAATATTGATCATTTTTTTTCAGTAACAGAGAAAAAGGGCAAATGTTAAGTACCACATTGCAAAAGTCAAAGATGTGTAAAAGATAAAGATGGAGAGAGGTTCAGGAGATGTCTCTGTGGATAAATTGTTTGCTGTGAATGTGTTAGGCCTATGCATGGATACTGTTCATGTTAAAAAACAGGGCACACCAGCATGGACCTATAATCTCAGCATTGGGGGTGAGGCAGCAGGATTTCTGGGGCTTCCAGTAAAGGTAAAGGGGTGAGCTCTAAGTTCAGTGAGAGAGCCTGCCTCAGAAAGTAAGTTGGAAAGTGATAGAGGAATATCTATCCTTCACATGTACATGCACAACTGAGCACAGCAACCCCCAGACACCCACCCACAGAGGGTGTATGGGAAGGTAGAGAGCAGCCAGGGACCCAGTCTGGTAGAAATGAGTGGGGAAACTTGCCTGGAGTACTATTTATCCCTTTTCTTCCCTATTATCTTGTTGGGGTTTATAAACTGTCACAGGTCAACAATTACTTATTTTCTGACTTGAGCATTTTTTAGACTGTGGATTTTTTCTGGACACTGTGAAATGAAATAACATATAACCTGGGCTATCAAGGTGTAGAGCAAGAGAACTAACCCCCGAGGGGAGGTGGAATGATTTCCACAATCCACCAGAATATTTTTTTTTTTTTTTGCTGAATTGTTTCTTGCATTCTGGTTGATTTAATCATGTGCCAACTCATTCAAGTGAGCTCACGTTGTTCTGGGGTTTAGTAACTGAACATCTCATAAAAATACAAGGACCTTCTTGATGATGGGTAATTCAGAATTATTACTCTAACTGGAAAGCACATTCAGTCTCTATAGGTGAATGCCTTAGAATACCTAATACTTTCTTTCCCTTAAGTATTTATTTCATGAAGATACACATATATCTATCTGGGAACTTTGGAATTCATTCTGTGCCTCTTGGTATTAGTTCCTATATATCTAGGAGTTTCTTTACTTCCCAATTGTCATCCTTAGTGATAACTATCAAATACCCATCTCAGCTCAAATTCAGATATGACCTCACTTTTGAAGCACCTGTTTTAGGTCACTTTCTGGATTAAGCTTAAGTGGGGCATGGTTATGTGCTATCTAGCCATCCCAGGAGACAAAGGACACTTTTGTATTCTGTGAATGAAATGGATATTCGCTCACTTTGCAAAGCCTTTCCTTGCTTTGATACAGTGGTACTCTTGGGACAGGTGGAGACCAGTGATTTAATGCCTGGGACAATCACTTTTATTTCAGATCTTGCATAGAGAGTTTTTTATGTAAGCATATTAACTTTGCTTGGAATAAAACCTACTGTCAGGAATCCATCCAACCCACAATTCTGTGCCTGTCATCTGTAAGGAAAGACTTGGGGAGGTTACAAGAGGCAAAATACAACGTGCCGTTCCTAAGTCAGCTTTCTGTTGAGGTGTATGCAGTCTAGGGTAACAGCATGAACCGCTGTGTACCAATTATGCCATTCATATGCTTCATTTGCTATATACACACATGGGAACCGGAGGCTTTCTCAAAGGCAGAAACCAAACCAGAATGCCAAAGCCACAAATCACGTATGCCTGGGGTGAAACACCCACAAGAAAAGAGGGACACTGACACATTTGCACCTTTAGATATGTATTTGTACTTTAAAGATTGAAATGTGGTATAGACTGGGCATGGGAAAAGAACATGGCTAAGTGGTCGGTGTCTGCAGGTGGAAATGGATGGAAGCAGTTAAACAATACACAAACTCAGAACAAGGGATTACATAGATAAAAAATATTTTATTCTATAAAAATAAATAAATAAGCAAAAATATGATACATAAAAAAACAATACACAAACTCTTACCTACTTTCCTAGCAATTTTTTAAACAAAGCTTGGAAGGTATTGATACCTGACCCTACTGCTATCAACTTTGAATTATATTGCTTTGGGAAACTTCGTATATAGGTACTACAGTTGTATCATTTCATTCTTTCTATCCACCCCTCTTAGGCTCTCTCTCTCTCCAAATTCTCCTGTGCCTTCTCTCAAACCCATAAGTGCACAGGAAAACTACACCAATTAAATCTCAACAGTATGGTTGCCTAAACAGTATCTTCAGAATAACATTATTGACATGGCAACTGGGATGGGGAAAAATTCACAATGATTCCACCCAAGAAGAGCAGGGAGAGCTATGGCAAATGGCTACTAAGAGAAGAAGAGTCAATCTTGTCCAGGGATGAACCCCTCTTAGGTTTTCCAATCGTAAGTGGCCCATCCCAGTCACATATGAGCAACAGTAAATGGACTCAGCAGTGATATATATATATATATATATATATATATATATATATATATATATATATAAAGCAATATGTATTTGGTTACAGAAATCTTCACCCCCACAAGTAAAATGCCTGAGTCCCAGTGTCTATCCCCCGATATCACTATGGAAGGTGAAGATACTTGAAGATTCAATGCTCTTGTAATTCCAACTTCCATATCCTTTGTGCCCAGCTGAGCGACTGAGATAACAATGAGGATTTGAGGAGATGGAAATAGAGTTCCGTGAGTAGAGTGAATTGGGCATGGTTGTGCACACCTGTAACGCCTTTACTTAGGAGATGATGACAGGAAGATAAGAATTTCAAGGTAATCCCTGATAAAGTGAGTTTGAAGACATCCTTGGCTAGATAGGACCCCATGTCAATTTTTGAAGGTTTTGAACATTGTTTTATATATGCCCCAGGGATGATCTTGATTTTGTGAGAGAAAGCAGGACCTGAGGGAACATTCCAGGAAGGTTAAAAAATCCTCTTTGTCAAGTCTCTTATCTAACATTTTTTATTAGCAATCTGCCTTTTTAAAGGAAATTGTTAAATTAAAAATAATACATGTTTTCTTTCCAAAAAATTAAAACTGAATAAAAACAGATTCCATATGGTGTCATTAAATGAAAGGAACTTCATACAATCTCAGTCCCAAATTAATGACTGGCTTAGTCAAACTAAGTAAAGTTTGTGTGTATTTTCAACCATTTTTCTAGTCATTGATTGCATGTCAGTTATATGCACTGAGTCATTAGTGACACCCAAAAGATGGCAATAATTACAATTCATATATGCAGAGTATGATGTGCTTCTTTGCTACAAAACTATCCTTTGTTAAAGGTTACTAGACTCATGCCATGACCTCTTTTGAAATAGCTAGTATCCATCGCTTGTTTATAGTATGAATTTGACAGGCATTGTGCCAAATATTTTTGTGGATGGTCCCATTAAACCTTCATACAATCTTTTGGGAGATATACTAATTTTCTCTTTGCTTATCGCTAAGCAAACACATTGAGTATTTCCTCAAAATTCGTTTTATTACATATAAATATTCCACAAGTAGAGAAGAAATATCTGAGGTGGGACTTATAAATTATATTTTTTGTCTGTTTGTTTGTTTTATTTTGAGATTGGGTCTTGTTAGATAGCCCCATGCTACCTTGAACTCACAATCCTTCTGTCTGGGCGAGAGGAGTTCTGATCACAAGACTGTGTCCTACCTTAAAGATGTAGCTTATAAATAATAAGTGAAAATGGCAATATACAAACTATTCTTACCACTGAAAAATTGAACTATTTACATTAAGATTAAAAGGCTGTAGTCCACAAGTAGGATATATTTTAAGAACTCTTTTATCTAGGGAAGGAGACTAATTAAACTTCTTGTAAGAAGATAGCACAATCAGTATTACAGTTCCAGTTGACCTATTACTCAAGGAATCAGAGTTAGAACAGTGAAAACTGAAGATAAAATTTATTGATATATCTAACTGAAAGACTGTGCCAACAGGAAAAAAAAAATGCATGTAATGCATGTAATAGGCATTTTGTGCCAGCTGTTGACGCTAACAAAGCTGGAATTGGGTCTGACTTGTTTACAACTGCACTGGGGGCTAGTTGAACCTAGTTTGTTCAGAATGCCTTCACTTTCCAACATTGTGGTTGTCCAGGGTCTCTAACTGGGAACGCAAGAGGAAGAGAATCACTGCGCCCTCTAGGGGATGTTGTGGAAAAAACTCCCCAAATGCAAATACCCTACAAAAGAAGGCTCTGCCCTTGCCCAGGAGAAAAGAAAGGAAAGAGAACACAAGGGCCTGAGAAAAGACAGGGTTGTTCTTCCTCTAGGGTTTCTTTCTCAGGCTGATCCCTGGAAGCATCTCATCAGACTTCTTAACAGGGCCCTAACTTTATCAAACCCTCAATTATTTTATTATTAAAAGGCAAGGTTGACAGCATGCTATTCATTCTTGGCTGCAGACTATTTCTCTGGCCTTTACATTCTGAACTAGCTCTTTGTGGTGACGGGTTTCTACTTTGGTTGGCAGGATTCTTTCTGTGGCCTCTCCCAATTTGGTTCTGAATGCTACGTGCAGTCTCAGGCAGTTCCTCCAATCAACGTCACCTGCTTCCCTATGAAAAATCTGACCTACAAAGAGCCATACTATCTTTTGAAGACAAATAAATGCTTAAGGAGACAGAAAAGGACAACGCAGTTCATGATCACAGCAGCATCAGTCAACAAGAGTTGATTAATTACTGAAAACGAAGTCGATTGCCAGCTTCGAAGAATGAAGGAAAGCTTATAAGAGTTGATGTTTTTATTCAGAAAGCATGTTGGATAGTATGTTCAGAAAATCACATCTAGTGCCTTATTTAGTCATTCATTATACACTGAACAGTTATCTTTTTTTCTTATTCTCATTTCTTCCAAAACATAAAGACAATTTTGAAAAAACAAGATGTTCAGTGTCATAGTCCAGAAAAAGAAAGAGAACAAAATGATCTTGAGTCTTTCTAGCTCTCTGTTTTATGCTGTTTCCAGGAATAGTAGCCATTACTTCAAAGGTCATAGTTAATTATCTAGGAAATGTTATAAAAGAGGATTATTAATCCCTTCATGTGGTGAATTATTTGATTAAATTATTGTTAATTTATAGCAATAAAATACAGAAAGAAGTCAGAGCTTACTGTGTGTTGGGGCTTTCTGGCATCAGACAAAGTCTTAAGGAAAATTGGGAAGTGAAATTAATACCCAAGATGTGTGGAAAGTGACACATGGCTGAAGACTGTAGGTTGATGTCAGCAAAGAAAGAAACAATATGTACTACCTTACACAACGGCATTTTGAAAGTCTTATTGAGAATCCTTCTCATGAGTTTGCAACTCTGCTCTTTGGTTACAGGACTGGAGACCTGAGGTCTGATTAAAAAGTAGGGAGGGAGACAGATGAACAAAAAAAGTAGCAAGGAGTGTCCCAAGAGAGCCACCCAGACACAATGCTGCAGTGCTGGACTCTGAAGTAGTTAAATACAACCCTTGGGTATTAGGGAGGAACAAATCACTGAGGAGCTAAAACATGTGAACATCACTGGGTGAGCTTCAGCTCAATGATGCCCATGCTTCCGTGCCCAGTTTTAAGTAAGAACACATCTTCTTTTTCCTTTAACAACTGAATAGTTTTATGAGAATTATAATTTATTTATATTTGTTGTATTTATGTGTGTTTATTGCATACATATGTAAGGGTGACAGAAAGAATATGGGTCTCTGTAGAGACCAGAGGAAGATATGGGGTGTCCTCTTCTATCTATGGCATCCATGCTTTTTTGAGGCAGAGTCTTTCTCCAACTTTGGAAGCTCAAATCCCCAATTCCACGAACTGTATACATGTACCCGTAGCTGTGCTAGGCTTTGTCTATGAGCCAGAGATTAAAACTTAGATATTTAAATTTATGCAGTGGTATTTTCACTCACTGTGCTTTATCCCCAGCCCCACATACAATTTCTTCAATTAATTTAACACTTGGGCAATGCTTTCTTTGCCTCTCTGGAGTAATGAGACCATTAGAAACTAGAGAAGAACATTTGTTGAGACAAAAGTGACATGTATTGGGATGACAAATACAAAAACATGAGGACAACAAAGACATGTGATTCTTGTTCAGTGGAAGGTATTTATTGGCTTAGACTAGTTTATGCCATGGCCATGATGAACATATGCATGACTGAAAGGGAACTATGGAAGTGATTCAGAGATAACTTCTTTCAGTTAAAAAAAGGGACATCTCACATCTGTTGTCAAATTTCAGCTGTCAATGGATCATGAATCTAAAATTGCATATCATTAGCAAAGCATATAGTGTATGCTTAGAAAATAATCCAAGAATAATATATAACACACGGATAAGTTATGGAAATCACTTAATCCTTTAAGGGGAATTAAATATATATATATACTACAAAATTCAAATCCCCCACTCGACACAAGCCAGTCCTCTGCCCCCACAAGAAACAGAAACATGCCTTTTCCCCACAGATATGACATAAGATGGGCATAAAAATTGGTTTGAATTCACAGAACTATTTGGAGAGGGATAGATTTTTCCAGAAAAAAAAAATGTATTGTTATTGGAATTTACTTATGCTTAGATGCCTAAAACCATCATACAATGTGGTTCAGTCCCTTACTCTCATCTCCCAAATTCACCCATTCTTGCTTTTGGAGTTCTGGTCCCTTCAAATGATGCCTTGAGCCCCCCTTTAGATTAACCACCTTAACACAGCCCAAGAGAAAAGGTCAAGTTTCAGGCTCCTTCTGTGTTGAGGAATTTACTTTCAACATCTTGACACAAGGCAGAGGTCTGCCTTGCAGCAAGGAAGATGAATGCAGGAGGAAATTCCTCCTGACAAATGCCAGTCCCACCTGTGTGGGTTAATAAGCAAGACTCCAGCCCAGCCAGCAATCCTCTGGTAACTGTCATTTCCATGCAACCAATCAGTTGCCTGGGAATTATCCCAATAAAAAAAAAAATAGAGTATGTCATTTATCAGGCAGCCAATTAAAGAGCCTCTGCAGAAGGAGAGCTGGAAGCCAGTTCTCACAAAGGAATTGGGGCAGGGCCAAGGTAGTATGGGCCTGGAGGGAATTGAAGAACCTAAGTGGTGGCTGGCTCCTAGGAGGACCAGATTTAGAAAATGTTAGGGGTTGGTAATATTTCACAGTTTCTAAGGACACCAGGGTGTGAACGGGAAGCCTCCTAACTCATTTAATCTTACCTAAGCTGTCTCTTGGAGCCATCAGGCCAAGGCTCATATACTGTGTCGCTTGGTTCCTAAGTCCTAGTTAGCATTAGATGTCTTGAAAATTAAATAAATGTAAGTAGCTAAACAAAACCTAATTGAAGACATTAGTTTCCTAAGTTTATTGGATATCATGACTTACTGTTTATTGGTGTAGGTAACAGAATGAATGCTACATTCATTCTGAGGGTCTCATAATCACATTTTGGAAAAATAGAAGCCAATTTTTGTGTTTAAAATATGCATGAGAGACATTTTCACCTTTGGGATTCATAATAAAGGTCCTTTATTATGCATGCAATGAATGTATAACATACATGTTCATTTAAATGTATTAAATGATTTCTAATCACACTATAACCAGGTGGATATTCCAAACTCCAAGCCAGTCACTAGCTCTCAAAGCCATCAGTACACACATGAGTAAGCAGATGGCATCCAAGTGCATGTCGCAGATTGTAGCTCAGATTTATATCTTACAATTTGACCTTTTTGCATTGAGATGTTTGAAAATGTATGCGGTTTTGAAACCTTAATTGCTTTTAATATTTTAATTCTAAGTCAATCAGTGATATATATTATAAATCAGTGACATATGAGACTTGGTAAGGCCATTCTTTTGTAATGAATGGAGGTGAAGTACGTTGATTGACAGGATGGTAGCCACCAACCAGAAAAGTAAAATATGTCTGTGAAATACATTTCCAAAGTCATAACTCTTTGGTCAAAAGTCGATGTGGTTCAGATGCTGGGGAACTATAGATGGGTCAGCATACACCTCCAACAGCACAAGTAATCAGAGACTCTTTCTGTGGACAGTTAAATGTTAAAATTATTCGGCACCCTGTAATTAGATGAGGGGAGAGGAGACACAGGAATTGAAGAGAAACTTGAAAAGGGAGCGTAGTACTGTTTCCCTTTTCCCAGGTGTTGACCCATGTGTATAGTTTATGTCTTTAAAAAAAATGTTCTACTCTTAGTTCTATGCTTAGTTCTTATAGATCTCTCTCACTTATTTTGTTTTATTGGAAGGGGGTTTTTACCAATAAAATCTATTGATTCATTTTTAACAAGACAATTAGAACTTGTATCTAATGGTTCCAACTCTGAGTTTGCTTCAGACAGCTTTAGAGGCCAATGTACTTAACATTAAAATGATTGAAAAGATGACCCAGTCCTTTTTCAATGTACTTATTGTGCTTCTAATACTGACAAACTCACAAAAAGAGAGGGAGTGAGGGGGTTATCTAACCTCGTCACATATGATTAGATAATTCCAATACCTAAAACAACACAACTATCTGGCTTCGCTGTTTTTTGGTTTAAATATTCACAAATAATATTATTTCAAATAAAACATCCCATTTTTAAAAGAAAGTTGACTACCTCAGTAAGCATCTCAGAGGCTATAAAATAATGTCCTCTCAGCAGGTCTGACAGTTATCCAATTAACCTCGGCAAGTATCAGCTGACCAGTTAGTACATGAACTGGCTGGTGTGTATTAGACATATGCTGTATTAAATGTATTAAATGCTGTATTAAATCTCAAATGAAAAGTGCAAGTGTTCCCAGCTGTGTGACCTTGACATCCAACTTTGCCACTCTGAGATTCAGTTCCTGTTTCTTTAGACACAGAGATCATTGACACTTAGTGCTTCAAGTTTAGGCTTCAGTAAACAGGATTTCATTGGGAAGTGTTTAGAAACACTGGTGAGAATCAGTGCCCTATTAATAAATAGCAGCTACAATAGGACCATTTATTGCTCTTAACAGCCTGCCAGAGAACAGCACAACAACCAGAATGCAATCAAAGTTGTGGTTTCTCATTTCTTCTACCCAAAGCAAATGAAAACCTGGGGGTTCCTGCTCTGTCTGGAGACACTGTCAATTTGAAGATGGGCTACGATATTATAAGCTGTACAGGAATGTTCTGATTTATGTCACTCTCAAAAGACAATAGTGTCTAATGAACATGTAACAAACTTCAATTCAGGTAATTTTTGAAACCAATGAGCTCCCTACCTCTCAGTCTGGCTCCTGCCTTGTTGTTTGCCTTTTCTCCTTTCTTCTCCTTTCTTCGCACCCAGTTCTCTTTGAGTGACACTGGGAACAATTTCGGTTGCATGTCTTCCTGAAAATCAGTTATTTTGAAACATGAGGAGACATTAGGAGATAAACACCACCTACCTGCTCTGTTTTGCATGGCCCTGTGCCAGCCATGATGCACCTGGTATGAAGCATCATCAATAGCAGGTTCTTTTTTTTTTTTTTTCCTTTAAGCTTCTTTGAATTTGCATATCTTTGGAAATAAGAGATTTCTCTCCTAACCCCACTTCCCAAGCAATTCGTCTAAAACTCATGGTAGGTACTTTATGGTAGACAACCAAGCAAAATAAAATTTCTTTCTATTTAGAAGGAAACTAACAAACAAACAAAAAACCAAGGGGCTGTGCTGTTAAAACCTACTGTTTGAAGTTATATGTCTTGGCTGCTAGTTGCTGGTGTCTTGATGAGACCGTTATGGGAATCTTCTCTCTCAAGACATTAGTTCATCTTTTTAAAAATCTCTTCTAAAGGTTACTATTAGATTTAATACTCTATGAGCCTGTGTTAAAAGAGATAGTGAAAAAAAAAAGATAGTGAATGATGATGAAAATCTAGTCTTCTCTGAAAGATTATCAGTGAGAAGTGAAACAAACCAGCACATGCAGCACATGCACCACTGCTGTTTCCCTATCTGCTGCTGCTGGCCCTTGACTTTCAAATGTTCCCATTAATGCAGACAGAAGGTCTGGGGCAGGGGTCTGACTGGCATCATAGCTGGAAATAATGTCTTCTCCCACGAGCAAAGTTGTTTCTATCTACATCAAAACAGAGAGCACCGGTCACCTTAACACTGAGCTTCGGCTGTGACTTGATACCATGAAAATGTAACAGAAACATGAAAAGGGAAGAAAAAATCTACCACTTTTTTAAAATTAGGATTATCTTTTGCTGAATCTTTTTGTCTTCCCTTGTTCTGCTGTGATCTTCATTCACACTTCATGGATTCACACAGGCACACATGCACATGCCCAACACAGAGAGAGCCCCCAGGCTAGTTAGAGGCTAGCTTTCTTCCCTAAACATTTACCACCAAGGACCTGGCACAATTTTTATTAAGAAAAAAGGAGAGAGGCTAAGGGTAAAGACAAAGCCATTGTCAACTGTATAAGGTTCAACTGGGAGATCTCAGTCTGTGCACAAGTAACTAAGGGGCCAGATGAAAAAGTAAGAGCCAGAAAGTGACATGGGAAGGTATATATTCATTTCAAGATAAAAATCCAAGGATAGACCAACCATTCAAGGGGATTTACAGGGAGCTAGCTCCATGGACAAAGTATTATTTGCAAACTTTCCTTAGGGGCAGGAGGATTTGGACAGAAAACATTGGGATTGAGGAAGGAATCTTTGGAGTTATAAATCCAGAAACTAAAAAAGCCTCAGACAAAGAAACCCAGAGAGATAGAGAGGAGAAAGGTAAAAGACTCACTGTGAGGGAACCAAGGCAGATGGATGCTGAAGGTCAGAATACTGAGGGCAGGGATGACAAGATAGTTACAAAGGCATTGGGTTGACAGTGGGAATTTAACAGCATGTCAGGCAGCTACTGTGCAGGTAGCAACATGCTGTGTTCCATCTCACATTTAGGCCTCGGGTCAGATACAGCCAAGGCAGGAAGTTCTTGTCTTATGACTTAGTCGAAAGTAGCTGCTTACACATCTCAGTCATTCTTTATCATGTCTTGTACTATGCTGCTTTGTTAAATTAATAAAAGAATTACTACCTAGACTTGTTTATATATCTTCCTTTTATTGTGTGTGTGTTTAGGTGTTTAGGTATATGTGTATGTTTGTGTGTGAGTGTGTAGGTGTATGCACATGGGCATGGAGGTCAGAGGTTTTACTTTGATGGCATTGTCACATGCCAGTCATCTTGTTTTTAGAGACAAGGTCTCTCATTTGCCCCAGAACTCCTCATTTGGCTGAACCTGCTGGCCAGCAAGCATCAGGAGTCTATCTCTCTCCCCTCCTCCTCAGAACTTGGATTATAAGTATTGGCTTTTTCCTGTGGGGTCTGAGAATTGAACTCAAGTTTGTATGTTAAGCAAGTTACTGACAGAGCCATCTCCCCAGCCATTACTTTATCTCAATGGATTTCCTCACCCTGTGAACCTATTAGAGCATAAGTTGTAAGAGAAGACCTGGCTATTGTAAATCAATGCTTCTGATAGATGCATTGCGTTATAAATGATTATTGAAGGAAGAGGTGAATGGACGAACTGAAAACGTACTTAGCACACACAGATTACCTCAGCTTAAAATATATTAACTTTCTTTTCTTTGCAGTATCTGGTAAGAAGAGAACAACATGGTTTTAATAATAAAGTCCAGTTACAGCCAGCCTGAGTTAGCAGCAGTCACTACTGTAGGGATCTCTGCATTTCTAGCAATACCTCTTCTAAATGCTGTTGGTACAATTCAATCTTCTCATGTCTTCCAAAACCACATGGATGGGGAACGTTAAATCCGGGGGTGAGGATGTCTGTGTGATTTCCTCCATTCTATAAGGGTTTGCTGACTTTTTTTTACCCCTCTAGGCCACAGATTAGCTTAACAATTGGAAACCAGCTTTAGAGGTTTCTTCCCTTCACAGGGAGAAAAAAATGATAACATGTTAGAACAGGCTAGACTTGGTGAAGGTTTCTTTGTTTCTCATCTTAAACTGTTCACCTAGCTTCTGTGTATCCCCCCTCTTATAGAGCTGTAAAAAAAATGTCACATTTACTCTCAACTTTTAGTACCTACATGTTCAACACTAATGGACTTAAACAACACAGATTGTGAATGTTGGTGAAAAAACTCAGTATTAGAACATCTCAGACATTTTATTGTCCAAATGCTGTAATTATAACAGTTTCATATCATTTACAAGGTATCAAGGTATCATAGGGATTATTTATAGTGTTTAAGAGATGTGTCTACATTATACAAAAAAAGTGGATGGGATTATTACTGAGATTTGATGCCTTTTCTGATTTGGGGATTCATGGGGGCATCTCATGAATGTTGCATACTAAGGTGGTAGTGATTATGTATGATATTTATATTTACATCTCTTCCATTTCTAATGAATACAGAAATTATAGGATGTTATGTTCTCGCCTGTCCTGATAGCTTAGATTGGTGTGTGTTATGTTTTGATACAGACTCCCAAATGAGGGAGGGAGCATGCGGTATAAATAAGCAACCAATTGACTTAGCAAGTCCTTATTCAGCTGGCTTCTGGTTTTAGTTTGGAGAACCACTTTCCTTATTTTGATTTGAAATGATGCCACCAAAACATATTACAGAAACATTGCGCTTTGCAAAACATTACAAGCCAAATGAGCCTCCCCAAGTGTAAACAGAAGTCTTGTTTGGGAGAACTGTTTTTCTGAGAATCCAAATTAAACCAAATGGCAGCCTTTAAAAGCACACACAGGATTCCCCTTAATTGCTAACACTATGTTAGAGTCCTCTGATTCTTTTCTGTTTCAGAGAGGCTGTGGTTTTCAAGTTGTCTTAAATACAAGTAGTTCTCATACAGTCAGAGAAGCATAACTCTAGAGCCACTGATGATAGCAAAAGACATTGAAGTGGGGTGTGTGTGTGTGTGTGTGTGTGTGTGTGTGTTTAGCTTCTACACAACCTGAGTTAGACCCATTCAGGAAGAAAGTGCCATCACTGAAGAGAAACAGGTAAGCTTCTAGCTTCTATTTGTCAGTAATAAGTGAGGTCTGTGGTTTCCCACCCTGAGAACACTTTACCTAGGTGCCTTTCTCATGCCTACCCTCTCTAAGTTTCACGTCTTGACAAACCATTCTTCATGATGGCAACAGGGTTTGAGGTCAGAGTCACTGGCTGGGACATGACTTTGTTGTTGGCTGTGAGAAGGCAAACTGGGAGCAACAAGCCCAGGCATGGACCTTTGCAAAGCAACTCTACTTATCTTTCTTCTATGTGTGTAAAATGGAGATAGCCTGGTGCTTTTAGCACATTTCTCAAATTAGCTTATGTCTAGACAGTTAGAAAGATAGGAAGTTAGTCCATTTTATAAAAGCCCAAATACAAGTTCGGTTTGCTTATTTCCTTCCAGGAAAAAAAAATATAAGACAAAATCCCCCCAAACAACAACAACAACAAAACCAGTCATCTAACAACTTTATATGAGATTCTCAAAATGAAGTGCTGAGCAAGAAGCTATTTTTTTCTGTTTTTTGTTTTGTTTTGTTTATTTTTATTTTAATGGAAAATCACCCTCAATTTTTCATCTCATGCAACACACACAATAAAAACAGAGACCTTGGTATCCTATTTAAGGCAGTGATTAATGTGTGGAGTGTATTTGAGACAGGTCAGGGGGCTTAGGTGATGTCTCTTTAAGACAAGCTTTACTTCATTTCCACTTTTCTTAGTAGAAGAAGTTTGCTGCATCCTGAGCAGATAGGAACACTGAGGAATGTAGCCTCTAATGTCCTTTTAGATGATGTTCAAAGATAATGGCTAGTCAATTTGTTCCTCTTGCTGGCCACAAAATATTAAGACTTAAAAAGTAAGATGGGTATGGTGACACAGATATGTAACAAAGGACTTGGTGGACTGAGACAAAATTATTACAAGTTTGAAGCTAACCTAGGCTACATTGTGAGATGCTTTTGTTAAAGACAAAAGAACAAACACTAAGTAAATGTAGTTATTGTAACAAAATTTAAAATTTGCATGTCCATAAGAGGATTCGCACCATCTCTTGTGTTCTTTTAAAAATGTGTACGCTATTGATAAGCTTTTAAACTTTCTCTCTCAGGATTATTCTTAGAGTTTCAAGTATGTAGCTCCAGTATGGAGGCCTGTGAGGGCAGATTTCAGTTTGGCAAAAGCACATTATTTTTCTCAGCTGAAGAAAATTGTATCTTCAAATGGGCTGTGACTATAAATTTATGTAACATTTTTATTTGGGTAATGACTTGTTTCTAGGAAGATTATGAATTTGGCCACACAAGTATCTGGTTTATTCAGCCAACTGTGCTGATATGAACACAAAGATCTCCCCAGATTGGAAGTTAAGTCCTCATTAGATGGGAACATATCAACTGAACTAGACTATGTTATAACTTGCCTATGTAAAGAGGTAGGAAACCACATCTCAGTTAGATAGTGTTTCTTGCTATGGAAAAAGGGAAATAAAAAAGGAGAAAAATGAAGATGAACAGTGGAGAATTTTTATAACATGAGGAAGGATGGGTAATTCTCTGGATATTATTTAATATTACTGATCTGATTATCATACAAAGTCTAGTCATGACTTGGAAATTAGTTTGTATGATGGTTAATTTTCTGTACTGACTTGACCAATCTGTGCCCACTTATGGTCAAATACGTTCTATGGAAAGATGTTTGGGAAAATGAGTTTAACATTTAAGTTGATAGGATGAGCCAAGTAGATGGCATCTCCTAATTCAGGCTGAGATTGTTTAGCCATCTGAGGGTTGAAATAGAGCAAACATGCTTGCCTTTCCCTGTGTAAGAGGTAATTTCTTCTGCCTTCTTGCCATGAAATCTAGGGCATCAGGTTTCTTCTTGCCAGAAATCTTGAACTGAAATCTTGGCTCTTTTTCAGTCTCAAAGCCTGATGAACTCCAATAATAGTTACTACGTGTAAGTTCTGTTGGCTTTACAATGTGTAGACTGTAAATGTTGAGACTCATCAGTCTGGTAGCTACATGTTTCAGTGTTTATTAAAACAAAACAAAACAAACAAACAAACCTATCTTTGTGTGTATTAAAGATACAGGTCGGCAACCACATGCATACATAGATGTACACAGATGCATATACATTCTTGCATGACTACACACACACACACACACACACACACACACACACACACACACACACACCTTGTTCTGTTTCTATAGCAAACCCTGGTTAATACAGTTTGAGTATTCACAATGCCTTCCTAGTCTAAGTTTTTCTGACCTTTCTCATCATAAATCTCCATTGTTGTTTTAATCAATCTTGACAGATAAGAATTTGTAATCCAAATCAGATGGCATGGTGGGGATGGAGGTGGGGAGCACAGCTAAGATTGGATGCAGAATACTGTGGTTGTGAGCTAGTGCCCAAAGCTCTCCCGGATTAGCACAATCAGCAGGTGGCTGGGGAAGGACATCTGAACGGGAAGAATCCTCTCCTTCCTTGCCCCCATTCCCTGCACCTCTATTCTGTTGGGGATCATTACAGATTTTTAAACTCTAACAGTGGAAACGAATGCAGCTGCTCTTTCTAATTGTGAAAGTGAGTTAAAGGGAGGTTGTTGTGGCCCTGCAGGTGCAATCATTAGATGCATGGATGCTGTGTAATTAACCTCATTTCCATGTGAATGTTCCTGGTTTACTCACTGCTAGCAGAGCTCACCCGGTGATCAAGACACTTACAGTCAATCCAATTAGATAAAGGTTCCCACACTTAGAGGAAAGCAAGAATGATTATGAGGAAGGCCTCTCTCAAGAAGGTCTCTAGTTAAATGTCTCAAAATAAACAATTGTGGCCTAATTAATTGTACCACGGGCCAAAGGAGCACACCAAGGAACTACTTATGTGTCTGAAGCCCAATCAGAGGAAACTGCTTAATAGAATTTCCTTTTGTTCACACTCGCTTTGGCTGAGAGAAGGATAGTAAAAGGGAGGGGGTGGGACAGATGCCTATGCTCCATTGTCTTTTACTGAAAACTCAAATATATTCAGTGAGTTTATTTTGATTCTCTTTAAAAAAATAAAATCCTCTTTAACTGCTGAGGGAAGTGGTGCAGGGAAATCTAAATTCTCAAAGCGCGGCTGTCAATCACTATTCTTTATCACTTTCCTTTCCACTTCATCTGCTCGTCTTTTTATGTGTTTTCTTCTTAGCTGGTTTGTTTCATATCTGCGACTATATTATAGCGGGACAGAAAAATTAATAAATGTAATTTGAGATCACATTTGAGACTTTGAGGTTTTGCCATTCTCCCTTTTCTCTTATGGTTTTTTGGTTCTCCACCCCTTCAGTGGCTCTTCCAAGCCAAACTTGGGGAGGAGGGTGGCGTCAGTAGAATTTTGAGTTCTACTGAATTTGGAGTTCTTAAGAACTGGGTAGGGGTGGGGGACTCCCAACACATTGTTTCTTTCAGTAAACAGCTATGGTTTTTAATAAAAGATAGGAAAGAAAGAAAGGAAAAGGAAGAAAATGTGACAACCAATCCAAATATCCAAGAATATTGACTTGTGACTACCGGCTTTGAGTCAAGAAATGGAAACCACAAAGCTTACTTCTTCTTTCCTTCACCCAGAGCTGTGTGGATGTCAGGGCCTCTGCTAATTATAAACATGTTCAAACTCTAATGAAAAAGACGTGGACATACACTTGTAGTTTCTGGCCAGTGATCTAAATGAGATGGGAACAAAATTGGCCCCAAAGACTTGTTCATGAGATGTGTGACACTCAAGGTAAGCTCAGCTGGAGCAAACAGGGCCTCTGCTCTACCCACAATTTTTAGATATTTAATTTAATTTAAAGTATAGATATTTTCTATATTTTTAGAAGAATATAGACAGAAAAAATTTCTCTCGGGTATTTTCTGAAAGAGGGAGAGTAGTTGGCAATAGGGAGATCAGCTGGTATGGGAGAGAAAGAAGGGGGCGGGGAATGAGAGTAAATATGATAAAGATGTTTTGGACACCTGCATGAAAGTGTCATGATGACACCTATTTCTTTATAGAGTTAGTATATGTTAATAAAAAAATCAATAAAAGGGATTAAAATGCTTAGCCTTTTACCTAGGCAAAGCAAAACAAATAATAAAGCACTATCACAGTACCTCTGTGTGTGTGTCCTGATAATGATGTTGCATCATCTTGTAGGTAGTTAAATAAGGACTTAGGTTACAATAAACAGCAGGATAGAGAAACAAACAGCTCAGGATGGTTGGTGTCAGAATAATGCTGTCAAAAAATAATAATGATCAGCTGCATTTGTTCTGAATTGCATGTGAGAACTGTCAGTGTCTGGCTGACTACAAGTCTGTAACCCGATGTTGAACCTGCCCTTTTGTTCTGTGTGTGGGAATATGTTTCTGTAAGGCAAGTCAGGACAGGTCTCTAATGGTTCCTGTAGAAACAATTCAGGATGGCTGCAATTTAGGAAAGTCCAGTCAGGCTCTGGAGCACACAGTCTACTGCAAAAAGAAAAAATGGAGTTGGCTACCTATCTCAGCACCTCAGACTCCCCTCCCCTTATTTGTCACCTGTCCCTTTTCCATCTCCCCATAGCCACCCTCTAAACATTCTGTCAACTCAACTCTCTTGACCTCTGGAAAAATGTATTATGCCCAAAACTCATGTCTTATTTAATTGGATAATTCTTATCAGAGGAAGGTTCCTACACTGAGGTGCAAAGATACTCTGCACCAGGAACCATTACTTGGAACTTCAGCCACAGTGAGTGTGAGATCCAGTTTCAGCAAGTACTAATCACCTTTATAAACTAGGTAGGGGGTCACGGGAGCATACAAGGTAGATATAATACAGATTCTTTCCATAGCCCACACAAGGCCCAGCTTGGGAAAACATCAACTAGGCATTGGGTCTCAGTTGGTCCTGCTATTTCTTTCCATAATTGCTAATTCACTTAAGTAAAAACAATATTTGGTCTTCCAGGTGCCAACCTCAGTAAGCGATTGCTTTAGTTGGAATGACTGAAATGCATAGTTAACGCTAGATGCATGGACATTCCTTCTTCTTCACAGACGACAATACAATTTTGGAAAATGATTTGCTTTTAGATAACCCAAGTCTATAGTTCTACCACAAGTATGGAGAACTAGCTATACGTAGATACACATGTGTATTTACAAGATCAGAATTGTGCCAGAGACATAAAGAAAAAAAAGTCAGTATTTGTATATTTTGCTTTTTGTAGCTTAAAATAAAATCTAAAGCCTTGTATTGGAATAGTCTATAAATCTATTGTGACTTACATGTGCATGTGCCCTTCATCCAAAGAAACATTCATTTCTATGAAGCAATTTCCCAAATGCATTTTGTTTTTGCTTTCATTAACTTGTTAGAGTAGAATTTGTATCTCCATTAGCCAATATGAAAAAAAATCAGTTTTAAAACTTGTTCCTATTTTTCAGAATCTTTGATCTGAAGACAGACTAAGAAATAACATCAATAATGGTTTCCATATAATAAAGCCATTTTAGAATTGGTATCACCTAAAAAATGTTAGCATCTTATGTTAGGAATGTTTTAGCATGTTTACTGGCTAGCCTACGTTTAGATTCATGTATTTATGTATGCATTTAAATCATGCATCTCTCTTTGAAAAACCAATTGGGTATACAACATGCATATTGATATCCTTCAAATTACTTAACTAGGAGACAAGATGCAATTCACTGAAAGAATAGCTATGTGTTGTAGAAGGTTTCCCGGGCCCATTTGGGCTGGAGGTTTGGAACCTGCCCGTGGTGGCTTTGTCCCCCAAAGAAATGAATCAGACATTTATGTTAACTTCCTACTGTTTGGCCTATGTCTCAAACACATTACTAGCTAGCTCTTTCATATTAATTTAACCCATTTCTACTAATATACCCACCATGTGGCCTAACCTGCAGCTCACCTAGACTCCTTACAGGCTTATTCTTCAGGGGGTTGGATGGAGACCAACTAACTCCGCCCTTCTCCTACCTGCCTGTCCTCTGATTCTCCACCCACTTCTACGGTGCTGTGCATAGGCCAAACCAGTTACTTTATTTACAGCATTCAGAGAACATTCCACCACAGCTATGGGAGCTCCGGATGATAGGAATGACTTCTCACTGGTATTTCTTCTAGCTTCAAATTTGTTCAGGGTTCACCAGCATAGTATTTACATTTATAGACATCCTGGTCATTGTCCTATTATTGTGAAGAGATGCCCTAAGCAAGGAAATTCTACTTTTTTTAAGCATTTAATTGGGGCTTGCTTAAAGTTTTAGAGGGTTAGTCTATGATAATCATGGTGGGGAGCATGGTGACACAGACAGAAAGGTATAGATCTGGAGAAATAGCTGAGATTTTTTACATTCTGATCCACAGGCAGCAGGCAGAGAGTGAGCGACTGGGCCTGGAGTCTTCTCTGGAAGCCTCAAAGTTTTACTCCCAGTGACAAGTCTTCTCTAAGAAAGCCACACCTACTCCAACAAGACTAGGTCTTTAAATTCTTTCCAATTGTCTCACTTCCTTGTAAGTATTGGAATTATGAGCCTAAAAGGATCATTATTATCCATGATGGGTTAAGTAGATGGCACGATTTAAAAAGAAGCTGAGGATGTAACTCAGTGGAGTACTTGCCTTGTGAACACAAGACTGTGGACTTAGTCCCAAGTATTGCAAATAGCAGAAACAGTGTCCCAATAAAATTTTCCCAGGAAAGAAAAAAAAAGTAAAAACAGAGTCGAGACTTCTGCTTGTTTTGCATCGTATGATGCTCTAGAAATTGAGGACCATCTCTTCATTCTATACCCAAGTTTAATGTCAGCTCAGAATAATACAAGCTCAGGTCACCCTGTTGAAAGTGCATTTGACAGCTTGTCAAACACAAATATTGAAAGCAAAGTATATTGTTTCAGTTTCTAAGCAAGAGATATTTTCAGAGTTATTTGCATAGACATCTAGGTAGAAGAAAAATAAAGAAAATGAGACCGTGACAAACCCTTATTACCTTTGCTCCACATTACAAGCCAGAAACTAGAATCTTCCACAGGTATGAGATTCATTGTGTCAGCTCACTTATAAATACATTGGTATTGTTCAAATTTTTCAGGGTCTTTAGAACCTTGGAAAGATGCTCCATATGCATTTCTATGTACTATTCTAAAAGATGAGGGCATAATACTTTTGAAGCATTCAGAGCTGAAAGCTGAGATCATCCATCTGAAAACCACCATGAGGGTCAGGTTCACTTTAGAGGGAAGTCCTAACTGTATATTGCAACTAAAGAAAACATGTCACATGAGACTCAGTTGATGTGTCTTATCAAAACAGAATTCCTACAGTGAGATATAAATATTTAACATTTTCATATTTAGGCTCAGGTGTTATCTTGGTTGATAAATTGCTAGCCACACAATGTGAGTTCAATCCTCATTACCTATGTAAATGTAGACCATGTAAAAGATAAGTGAAACTTACCCTGCTTCCTGCATGGGCTGGGTAGGCCAGGGGCATCCCTGGAGACTGTAGGTCAATTAGTATAAATGAATCAATGAGTTCTGGGTTCAGTGAGTAACCTTAGGTCAAAAAAATAAATTGAAAAGCAGCTGAGAAAGTAATTTAACACTGGCCTGTTGCCTCCACATGTGCACACACTTGTACACTTTTGCACAGACATGTTCACATTCATAGAGACACCCATCAAAATTTTTGTGACTATGCACTTTTCTGCTAATTTTGCCAACTGAGAGGCACTATTAAGTCTAGCCTAAAATTATTCTCATGAATTACTGAAATCACTATTTTTCTTTCACATAAATTATTTATCAATATATTATAAATTTATCCAGGTAAAATTTCTTAGGTAGATTCTTGATAAGGAAAACCATAGTAGATTCAAAGGAAATAAATAAACAAATAAGTATAACCTAATGACATCAAGAGCATTGGACAAGATTATCTGTGTATTCCAGGCTTGGCCTGGGTGTTTTCATCATTGCAGAAGCAGGGAACACAGAGTACAGAATGCTTCCTTAGAAATGGGAACCTAGAAATGTGTCGTTACAGATTCCAAATACATAGAACAGAACACTTCATTCAATGTAGAAAAGAGAGTAAATATATGAGAAGTTGATCTTTTTTTCCTAGATCAATATATAGAGCTTGCATTATAATTAAACCTGTATGTAAGATGAATTTGGTTAAAAATTTAAAAGAAATTTAACAGCCAATGGTGTTGAACCATATTGATGTTAATCATAAGTTTAAACAAAGAAATAGTCAGATGTTATTACTAACTGCATTGCCATTGCAGCAACAAATATAGTCAAATGAAAGGTAGGAATTATTAGAAGATATTAAATATTAGTTAGTCAGAAAAACATTTTCTGTTGGTGTAAATATTTTGAGTTTAAGCTTTATATTTGCATTTAGCATCTTCCAAGAGCATCCCTGTAAGTTTATTTTCAGCCAGGTTGGGAGTTTGATAGAAGAGCAGCATTTGAATCTCCTGGTGATGCTATGTTTTGTGTACTTATCGTAGCATTAGTGACATAAAATTTATTTGCATAGTGAGATTTTTTTCCCTGTAAGATTAACTAGGTCGGTGCATGTCAAAATCAGTCATTTTAAAATTAAAAAAATTAAATTAAATTTAAAAAAATTGCATTTTAAAGAATTATCACTAAAAAAAAGCAGTTATTTTAACTTAAGATTTCTTTTCCTATGGATACCCTTAAGATGCTGCTGTAGTCACAAGATCATTGAAGTGTGAGTTTAACCTGTATTATTTAAAGAATAACAGCTAGAAGAATTGTCATGATAAATATTCTAGCCACATCTAATTCCTCTAGCAGAGCAGAAGGTGGTGTATATACGTGTGTGAGAGTGTGCATAGTGTGTGTGCATGTGTGATTTTATTTTTTTTAAAATCTATTATAATTCAGATTTTTATTTGTTATAGTGCAGTCTGAATATATCTGCTAACCCTACCTGGCTGTATGTGCGTCATTGGAAAATAAATCCCTCTGTGGCTTTATGCCTGGAACTCTTCCTATTTTTCCACCCCTGTGCTGCATTCTTCATAGTTTCTTGTGTACTGTAGTCTTGCAAAGCATCCACATCATGTGTATTGTTTCTCAAAGGCTGCAAACATAAGACTTGCTCTAGAGCCTTGAAAAAGTGGATTTCCCTGCTTTGTGTCCTGATCATATCCTTTACCTTTCCCCACCTCTCCTTAGATGCTCTCCACCTCTGACTTCATGTTTTGTTTTGTTTTGTTTTCTGAGAAAAAAAAAACAAAAGAAAAAAACAAACAAAACCACCAATGGACAAAACAACAACACAAAAGCACACACACAGACAGACACAAAGTCCTTTTTTGATTTAGCAGTCTTCTGAGGGGCCATTTTGATGCTCCATTTCCATGCTAATGAAAGCTGTTACCTCCTCTCCAAATCTCTTAGTGCAATCTCTAGCATAAAACAGAAGTCAGCTTTGAAAGGAAGCCGGATCATTCTCAGTGAGAGACATGAACTTATCAAATTTGTGTGTCAATACAATTAAGACATAATTTTATCAGAATTCATATATGAATATTAGCATTGTTCCTGTCAAAATATTAACTACCTTTTCCAGAGTGTGAGTTCTGATTTCCTAATTGTTTGTGATGAGTCAAAGATAAGAAACTACTTTCTGTATAGATATTATGTCATTGAAAACCTTCACTGAGCAACTAAAAGAGTCCAGAATATTTCACTGGATGCTAAAGGATCCAGAGATTAACAAGGGAAGGCTTTGGCCTCTATATCCTCAAGGAGCAGCAGAGAAAAGCCAAATGGTGGTCATAGCCTAAGAACAAACATGAGTGTCCTTCAATCACATGATTTCTTGGACCAAATTGAAGTCATTTGAATTTAAGGTGGGTTTTAAGTCCAGTAGGGAGGCTTCTCACAGAACTTAATTGTGATTATCAAGTAATGGGATTCCTGCTTGTCAGAAATGTGTGAGGACTCTCTTTTTCTCTCCCTCTCTCCCCCAGATCTCTATCTCTGTCTCTGTCTCTGTCTCTCTCTCACACACACACACACACCTTCTTTTAAAATAAGTTCTTTTAAGAAATCTACATATGGTTGACAGAATGAGGATATAGCAGTATAAACTTCATAATAGATAGACACATATGCATAGTATATACCAAATGTTTAATGCTGATTTGTTCACTCAATGTTATTGGTTTGCAAAAAAAATAAAAATAAAAAAATAAATAAACTTCATGAAGTATATTAAATAAAAGGCCAAAAATAATTTAGGAATTGTTGTGGTCTGAGTTCAGACCTTCTGTTTTATAAATATATTCCTTTCTATAATACGTATTCTTTAGAATATAGTCTACTGTATGGCTTGAAACAGGCATTTTTAGAATAAAAGCTATAATAGCTTTAAAAGTTGCAACCCTAACCCTCTAGTTTGTGATACTCTATTTATTTGTGAATTGTTTTATGAATGAAGAATTTGTGTACTTACATATGTACTTGGCTAGATTTTCATTTTATTTATATTTTATTTGCATGAGTATTTCCCTTCATATATGTATGCATACAGCATGCATGTAGTGCCTGTGGTGGCCAGAAGAGGACATTGAATCCCCTGGGGTTGTGAGCCACCTGTAGGTGTTGGGAATATGAATCTTAGTCTTCTACAAGAGCAGCAAATGCTCTTATGCGCTGAGCCATCTCCCAGTGCCTTGACTAGACACTCTTGAAGAGTGGTAGAGTATGGAGTACACACAAAACATTTAAGATTGAAAATGTGTTGTTGAGAGATAAAAAGTCACTCAGAATTTATATGTCATTTCTACAAATATAAAAACATAAAACAAAATTTGAGGTCAGGGACTATAGTTAATGAACACACAACAGAAGAAATTCTATATTCTCATATGGTGATGTGTATATATAATATATAATATATATACACACATGCATTTTCTCTAAATTTAAATTGAAAAAAATGTTTTGCTTCGTGTCTAACTGGTTTTATTAGTTACTTTTCACATCACTGTGACTAAGGTTCCAACAACAGTGACATAGGAGGCATTTATTTTGTCTTATGGTTTCACATGTCATAGTCCCATGCCCTTGAGTAGAAAATTATGGCATAGAGAGGGAGAAAAAAGACTGCTCTTCACTTCTTGATTGACAGAAAATACAGAGAGAAGGGGTATGGAAGAAAAGGCCAGGAAATATAGCGTCCCCCAGACACATCCCACTGACACATTTTTCCTCATCTAGATCCCATTTCCTACCTTAAACCACCTTCTAAGAATGACAGCATATTATTACCTCATCAGGTAATTCATTGATATGATTAGCACCCTCACATCTAAGTATGTCTTGAAATGTCTCAGAAATACACATTTCCTAGATGAATCAAGTTGGCCATCAAGTTCAACCACTACACTCTTATGAGGTTCCTTACACATGAACCTCATTCTTCACAAGCTTAAATTTTCCTGCATATTTGAAATTTTCATTCATATATTTCATATGAATGGGATCATATCAGTGGGTAGGCTATTATGTACTTTTACTTTGGTGGGAAATGCCTATCTTTAAATAGCTTTGGTGGGAAATGCCTATCTTTAAATAGCTTTTTCATTTAAAATAAATTAGATGGTATTTATTAACTGAATTATATGACTTAAATGAAAATCTCGTGAGGTATTAAATGATACAAACCCCAAGAGGAGTAAATCTTACAAGAACATTAATTGGTTTATTCTTTTAATTTCCATCAAAAATTTTATCTTATTTCTTTTCATACTTTCACAGTTCTTGCTCTTTTATGTTTATTGCTCTTTTAAGTATTTTTTGTTCCTTAGAAATATATTTTTCTCAGAAATGAAAATTATACCTCTCCTGTCTAGTTACAGAAACTTTTAATCTCCTTAAGATGTTTTCATCCTTAAATTTTCTTTATTCACCTGTTTATTTCTTTTACTTTCTATTTGGAGTAGGTTCTCCCTGTGCAGCCCACAATGGTGCTAAACTAGCCATCCTCCTGGGTCTGCTTCCACAGGACTGGAATTGCAGGCATACACTACCACACCCAGCCTTGATTTGTTTTATAATAAGATTGTTCACAGGATAAGACACATTTATAATTGCCATCATAAACTCTAGTTTAAAAACTAATTGAGCATGAGAAAACATATGCGTCATTGGATACATTTTTTTCTAACTGGGGGACAACTATAACAATATTTTGAGCTGCCTTTATTTGAGACTCTAAGTTTTATAGAATTGTATGGAAAGCTGTTTACTTACCAGAAAGCCACATTATTTTGTTCACCTTCAAGCTACAAACATTACATATCCTCCCAACTGTGAGCTTCACTTTGCCACTTGAACTCTTTTCAATGTCAGAATTTAAAATTGAATAAGTTTGTGGTGAGAATTTTCCTATCTTTTCTGCCTTTTTGATCGTCACATGGAGACTCACATATCACACGAGATGATCATAGAATACACTGCTTTACGAAGGCCTTGGATATTTGAACTAGAAATATCTTTCTTTACTTGGTTTTTTTAAAACTCTGTTTTAAATACAAGGGCAGGGAAAGAGACTTTCATCTTTTTTTTCAACTGCTTGAGAGTTGTCCAGAAATCCCTCAGAGAAAAGACACTATGTCAGACAGTAAGTGTTAAACCTGTTTCTGTTTGTTTCACGATGACATGGCCATTGTCAGGTGTTCATGTGAGGTGATCCCTCATGATCTAATTTTGAAAGTTGATGAACTTTTTGTGGCTGGCCTGTTCACCTTGGGATGAGTCTCTGGATAATGAAAACCCTGTTTTGGAAAAGACAGTTCTCTTCCCCAATGTTTCTGGTGAAGCTAGCTTCTCTGGGTATTCAGATAAACATCAGCTACAAAACCCTAAGATCGGGGCTGGAGAGATGGCTCAGAGGTTAAGAGCACCACCTGTTCTTCCAGAGGTCCCGAGTTCAGTTCCCAGCAACCACATGGTGGCTCATAGCCATCTGAGTTCAGTTCCCAGGACCACATGGTGGCTCATAGCCATCTGTCTTGAGATCTGGTGCCCTCTCCTGGCAGAGACAGAATGTTGTAAACATAATAAATAAAATTAAAACAAAAAACCAAAAACCTTACGATCAACACAGGCCAGAACTTGGCAGAAGCAGAAATTCATCTCATCATCTCCTCTCCTCTCTCCTCACACCAGCTCTTCAGAGTCATGTTCCTGTTAGGCATCATTCATGATTTTCCCCATCTCTGAAACTAAACCATATTCCACTAGCTTCACATATGTGCACATTCAATGTCAGTTCCTCAAATCATCTTCTCTGGATTCAAAAATTTCTTATTTTTTCTCAATTTATTTACATTCTTAGTCAAAATAAGTCATGAATAACCTGCATTATTCAAAAATACAATGTTTTCCTTAAAAGACTCCTAGATCTACCTGTAGTATTCAGAGGACTGTCTTACATGATTTTAAAAAAAGAATTTGAATGCAGATAGGAAATGCCAATTTCACTTCATTGCCAACTAGTATTATTATCCTCCTCCCTGCCTCTTCTGAATTTACAGAACAATCTCCTTATTTACCCAGTAAAGCAGTCAACTGCAATCCATTTAATTAGATCACAGAGAAAATAAAGTGTATATCATTGTTTATGTTACTAGCAAAAAATTTAGACTCATTTTCAGGCTATCATATTCATTATGATAATGCCTTCTACTCTATCACTCCCAATTATCTTGGTAGTTTTGTAAACACGAAAGCTTTTCCTGAAAGTAAATTCATTTATTTTATATTTGCAAGTCGTATACCTTTATAAGGAATTAATTTCTGACAATTAAATGGCATGGCATAATTCATGTTTAACTATAAAATCGTAAAAGGGCCATCATTTAACAAGGCTCATGTTTGTTGTATATTTTGATGATATTTCATGTCTGTTCTTTAATTAACTCCAAGATATATGTGTAGTGATCATCTTAGCTAAGAAAACCAACAGAGTTGTCAATGAAGACACAGTTAAGAAGCAAAATTGTATTTCAAGTCTTGATATGTCTCACTCCAAAAACCAAGGTTACTTAATCTAGGTCATTGCTAAAGCACTTTAGAAATATTACTTTTGCACTGGATGGTGGTGCATGTCTTTCACTTCAGCACTCTGGAGGCAGAGGCAAGCAGATATCTATAAGTTCAAGGCCAGCCTTGTCTACAGAGCAAGTTCCAGGACAGTCAAGGCTACACAAAGAATATTACACATATATATTCCATTTGCTTAGGTCTTCTGGAAGTAATGTGCAAAGTGAAAATGACCTTCACTTTGTCACTTCTTACTTTGATTTTTCTCTTTCACTCATTTCCTTCTTCTTCATTCTTCATGCTCTAGCTCTCTCTGGCATATAGCCTCCAAGGGCCTACAATTTTACTTACAAACAACAATAAATGTATTACTAAAACTTAGGGCCAACTAGGTTGATAAAAGTTACTTCATATTAGCTCTCTCATTTCTGTTGCTTTCTCCAATGCACAAAATAACAGGGTCCAAACTTACTAGATTTGCAAAGTTTAATTCCAGCTGCTACGCTTTTTGAGTTTTATGATGACTGGTTGACTTACACACACATTCAGGAAATTTTGATCTCAGTCCCATGAAATTTGAACTTCCTTTGGGGATTCCCCATTTACCTAGGGGAAGAGAAATACATAAAAAGAGAGCTGAGAAGAGATTAAGGGCTTGAAACACTGTCCAAACACTGACAGTCTTTTGCATTCAGTGTGGATACTCTGTTAAAGCAGAGATAAGCTAGCTGACTTTAGTTTTGCTTTCAAATACAGAAAACATCCTAAAGATTGAAAGGGAGAAATGATGCAAGACAGTACTTCCTACTTAAGACAGTACTATGGGTACTTTAAAGTTCTTGCTTTAAATGTACATGTCCCTCACTTTAGGATCTTACTGAAATATAAACTCATTTCGGCAAGTCTAGAGTGGCCCCTAAGAGTGAACTCTTTCATCTAGCTCCCAGGAAGTCCCAAGGCTGCTGAGCAGGTAAGCCAACACTATCCAGTGACAGATTTAATCTAATTCTATTCCCTCAGTCTATGGACCTTCAGTTTTTCCATAAGAACCTGCTAGTGTTGGGGAATTGCAAGACATCCACATGTCATGACTGCCATTGGGTATTCAAACTCACATAACTGCTCAAGTCATTATAGTAAAATTTTATCTGTGTACCTGAAAAGAAAAAAACCACATGATGATTCCTGCTTGGGCTTCAGACTGAACCCAGTGAAATGCATGCTGATTCCTAGGAAGATATTTGTTGCAAAGCCATGGTCTTTTTCTTTTCTTTCTTTTTATTCTTATCTTATTTTTAAAAAGTGACTCCTAGGTTCTGGTCTTCTCATCCCTGCACTAAGCTGATGTTGTTGTCTCTAAATATGACTCATGTAATTGAGCCTGTTCAAGATCTATTCAGAAACCATTCAAGATCAGATTAGCAGAAATATCTAGAAGAAGAAGAAGAAGAAGAAGAAGAAGAAGAAGAAGAAGAAGAAGAAGAAGAAGAAGAAGAAGAAGAAACATTGTAGCTTTCTTAGCATTCATACTTATCAGTGGGTGATTATTGGATCACAGCCTTGTGTAAGGAGAGAGGTCTTGCTCTGGAAGGCTGCATGCTAGCACCTATATCTTAGTGAATGATAAAATGTTTGACACATTGATTTTTAAGTATCAGTGCACCGGGGTTCTAGTCAAACACTAATGTAGAGAATGGCATGATGCTACATCAGAGATATGATTGACATTTGCATTGAGATGATGTTAGGTAAAGGAACTTATTCTTAATTATGTGCCTGAAATTTATCCAGTCAGTTGAAGGACTTAAGGGCAAAAAGTAGAGTTTGCTGAACTGGAAGGGGTTCTGCCAGGACTGTAACCCTAAAATTTGCTCTAGCATTCAGCTTGAAAATAATCCTATGATTTTAAAGCTTAAAGTTGTGACATTGTTAAGTTTTAACTTTATTTCTAAGATATAATTTGATCTGCAGACTTTGGCTAGTCAGCTCTTGTAATTATTGAGTCTATTTATTAGAACTAAATATTTCACATAGGCGAGCACTCACATGCACAAACACACATGCATCATACTCACATGTAGGGAACACATGAACACATATCATACACATATACACATGAACATACACATACACACACACACACACACACACACACACACACACGTAAACCTGTCTCTTGTTTGCTAAAGAATTCTTTGGATATCTTTGACATTTTTTCTCATTATTATAATGTGTGAATTGGCTCATATATGACATGTTGATTAAAATAATAATACTATTATTATTTCTTCCAAACAAACACATGCTGGCATCATTCTCAAATTCTATCCACAGTATCTGAATGTTTAATAGCTCCAAGTTCTCTAAAGAGATAAGATATGAAAATCAAAGGTATTTTATTATTTACCAAAACACAGAGGTCATTGCATTATATCTACCACCTCTAAAGCAAAACTCTCATTTCTCAACATAAGTCCACCTTTAGAATGTATTTAGTAATTTTGGAAGAGTGACCTGCATGAGGAAGATAAAACTGTTCAAAGATTTAAAAAGCCAATTGGTCCAGTGTATCAACAAGTGTGGGGTATTGAGTTTAAGATGTACTATTGTTCAGTAATGGAAGGGGCAACTTAACAGTGAAGTGGGTAAGACTGATTTGAGGTATAGAAAAAAATCTTGGAGTTAAAACTTACAGAAGCTTGGAAAGATTTGGGATTTGTACCCTTAAAACTCTTTTAACCATTTGAATCAACAAGCAGGCCTAAAAAAGATCTGCTGATAAGGAGGAAATCCAGACTCATCAGATCATCCTGCCCCTCTTCCTTCAGTCAGTTTGCACCCAGATTTGCAGCATCTGTTACCTGTGAAGACCCTCTCCTTCATGACTGTACAGAAAAGTATCTTGTGATATTTGAGCCTTCTGAGAGAGTGTGATTTCTAACATTGCATATGGAGGTCTTTACATGGCACAGTTTTACATGGTAACCCACACGGAATGATGTGATGGAAATTAAAACCTTAAAATATATGTGCATGTATGTATGTATGTATGTGTGTATATATAAAACATAGCCCCATTTGGGCTTTTTAAAACCACTGCTTCCTGCATCTTATGACTAAGCCTACATAATTAAGCCAAGATCACTTTTTCCACTCCACTGAAACTTAGTAAAAACCTGTTGTAATTTTTCCTTGATTTATTTGATCTTTTGTATTTTTTTTTCAATTTGTTCAGACTAATGATTTCAAATGAAAGACTTTCAAATCAATGGGTGACCCAATGATTAACTGATTCTTTTAACACTGTAAAAGGAGAAATCCATTACATGCTGGGGGATGAAGTAAAGCAGGGAGGGAGCCTCTTACCAGCAGTATGCTATATTTATAGCTTTGGTCTTTGGCTCCAGAGGAGGTGATGGAGGTGGTGGGTGGGAGCCATGTTGGTGGTAAATGATATTCATTTGTAAGCATCAGCAATATTCACCAAGAAAAATAAAGAAGTGATTTGTGGAATCCATTAAGATATAAGTATGAATAATAACTTGAGAGTTAGCAGTGTGGGGCTTTAACAGGTATTTGAGTTTTTAAATGCATTATACTTTGCAATTTTCAGAACATGTGTTCTAAATGGTAAGATGTATGCCCAGAATTTGTCCATGAAACAAAATACTCAAACCAAAACCTTTATTCACTTTGGCCTTATCATAACCTTTTTATTTTATCTAGAAATGAAATGAGTCAATCAACTAACCTTTTCAGAGAATCTACTTTGGCCCATAGATTAAACAGAAGCCTTAAAGATTAGGACAGGTTTCTTGGACAGGTTTCTTGAGGTTAACCTTTTCAATTCCTTTCCAATCATCTTTACAAATGTCTTCAAATTCATTAATCAAAGTTTTCACAGTTAGTGTTGCCCTACTTACCAGATACAAACATGAGGTACATGCATTTATCTGGCTACCAAACTATCCTTGCACTCCTGATGATTAACACATTTCATAGTATTTTTGTAGATGAAGCCATTGTAAAGTTCAATAAGGTGTCCAGCACCTCTTCAAACAAAAGTATTGTCTGCTGACTATTTTAATCCAATATTGATTTGATACTAGGTGTATTGCTTTTATTGTTAAAGATTTTTAAAAACTCTTACTCTTTCTGTGTCTTATTCTTTCCTTTTGGCCTTATTTTACTGTACTAACAAACAGGTCTTTGCTTTTATAATAACAGAACTAAAGAGAAATCATTGGCATAGCCTTTGGGGAGTGGTCAAGTTTCTACAAGCAATATCCACTTTTTGGCATATACCAGCATGTCGCCCATGAAGGCACCAGCACTTTAAAAGATTAAATGACACTTAAGAGTAAAAACTGTTCCAGAATCTTTTCCTCAGCATTCAATTTTTCATGGCAAATATACTTCTGCTCAATTCCCTGGCATTGTAGCCCATGTATGGTTACACACTCAGACTGTGGCCAAAGTATCAGCTATTTTACATGTTCTTTTAACAGAAAATTTCAGAGATCTTTGTAATAGTGCTGTCTTGGAGGAATGAATGGGCATCAATCCAAATTTTCAGAAAGTTGTGTTTCTATAATGATAAAATCATATTTTTAGGAACTGTAATCCATTCTGTTATCTCATAATTTTCATATTTCCTTCTGTCTCCCATGTCTTTGCTGTCTCCCCCATTTGTGCTTCTGAAAGAGCTGACCAGCTAAGACCTACTTAGAAAGTGAAAATGTTCACTTGGTAAGGCTGCCATAACTGTGGGCAACCTCTGCTGCCAGCCCAATACCAAGGCCAGGGCAGTCTAGAGTTTCGCTGACATTTGCAAACCTTTTTGGTACTTGTAGATGGAACTATGATTACAGATGGAACTCATTTGATATGTGGTCACTAGTGTCCCAACCTGGCAGGGTAGCTGATGTTCAGCTTTGTGTGGGATTTGGGTGGGTGTGCAAAGAAAGAATTACAAGCACTATCATGAGAGGAAAACCTCAGGTAAATTGCAATTGCCATGCGTCACTTAGCAAAACTTTGGACAAAATGCTTATGTCTGTCTCTTTCCTAAAAGAGTATTTCTTTTCTAATGGCAATTTACACATAAAAATTTTAATTTTTCCTAAAAAAGGACCCTCAATTCCCACAGTATAGACAGATGGCTTTGGACAGCAGCAGAGTCCAACAGAATATCTTGCTGACCCAGCAACACAAAATTGTTTTATGTGGTGTTTGTGGCCAAAGCTATAATGGAAGAAAATGATAACTAACTCTAGCTTTCTACTTAGTTGTGGAAATAAAGTAGCCAACTCTTATCATTGCTCAATAATAAGAGTTGACTTAGTATTCTCTGAGGCTAATACTAAGACACTTTTCTTAAGTCAGAAGAGTAGTTATAGTTAGATGCCTCACTTATTTTTTTTTTTTCTATCAATGGGATGCTTAGTTCAAAACTGTCTCCAACAAGTAGTGTCGGGCTACAGAGTAAAGACTTTATCAAAGTCAAATTCAGGATAATCTTGAGTTTTTAGGTAAGAACAATCAGGGGAGCCATGAGAGTCCGAGCAGGATTGTCTTCTCTTCATGGCTTCTGCATGTGAAGATTGTGAGCTCTCAGCAGAGAAAGAAATAACTATAATATTCATTCTTCTTTGGTGGAAGCCTCCTTCCATGAATTCTGGGCAAATATCTTCTTATACTATACTCTAAGGGAGAAAGGAACCAATATTTATTTTCTCTCTATCCATCTCTTTCCCTGAAATGGCTCATACACATTAGCAAAGTTATTCACATGCTCTGAAGGAAGGAATATCTGGATTTCAAATGCCAGAATCATTGAATTGGAACTGTTCATTCTAAACTCATTTTTGTGTGTGTGTGTGTGTGTGTGTGTGTGTGTGTGTGTGTGTGTGGTTAAATTGAGGTCATGTCTCAGATTATTTAAGTCAGAGGTATAAGGACTAGAAAGGCAAAGGGGACTATTATTATATGATGGGATCCCAGGCTTGGGTGTGGTTTTGAAGTGCTACCTCTAGACAGCAGCGAGGTGCCAGGCTGGAGACATCAGGACTAGTGAGGTTGTGAACACAAAGCAAGGACTGTCTGTGCTTTTACTGACCTGAGCCTGCTTTTCTTCCTCTCTTGTGTTTCCTTCCTTCTCAATGAACTCTTTTCCTGATTTCCTCACCAGATCCTCCTTCTCTTCCTATAGTAAGAGGAACCTTACTGGTGGGCAGTGAAATGAAAAAAAAATATATTACAGAAGTGTGTGCATGAGTGTGTGTGTGACCACTGCTAATAGCTTCTGTGTTAGGTTCCTTACAAATAACTTTCTGCAGTTACAGTAGAAGCAAAAGGGACAGGCACTGTAGTGGATGTGAAGAAGGTGAGCATTGCAAACTAAGTGGCCACTTGGAGTGAATTTCAAATGAACATCTCTTTGCTAATATCATCCAGACTAAATTAATAGTATTTCCCAAGTGTACTGGAAAAATTTGCATTAACAGGTTTTTTTAGTGAATCATAATTTATTACCTCCCTTTCACTCCCCACACTCACCCCATACACACACACACACACACACACACACACACACACACACACATGCACATAGACCTCATGAAATGTAGTGTCATGCATCCCAGGATGGCCTCAAACCATGAAGTGGAACATGAACTTGAGTTGTTTATGTAATGCAGGGGCTTAAAGCAAGAGCCTGCTGTGTGGGAGACACTCTACTGAATCAGCTACATCTCCACAGCTGTCAAATGTTTTAAAGGAAATTATTTAAAATTTGCCAAAGAGATAAGAAATAAATGAGATTGCTTCCGGTTCTGCTCCCTGGACTGAGTGCTGTCTGCAGAATCCCAGTGCACTCTGGAGCAGGTAAACTCTGCCCCTGACCACATCCACAGCTCCTGCTGAGGGAAACCCCACCACTACCTCGAACTGAGCTAACCAACTACAGGGGTCTCTGAAGAACAGATTCAGACCCCGCCCAGAGGTGAGGAGGGGGCAAGAGGCCTCAGCGCCTATATCCCAGCCTGGGAGGGAGAGTTGAGCTTCCATTGCTTCTGGTTCCGCTCCCGGGACCGAGTGCTGTCTGCAGAATCCCAGCGCACTCTGGAGCAGGGGCAGGCAAACTCTGCCCCTGACCACATCCACAGCTCCTGCTGAGGGAATTTGCACGGCTCCCCACCACGACCTCGAACTGAGTGAACCAACAACTGCAGGGGTCTCTGAAAGACAGAATCAGACCCTGATCAGAAAGGTGACAGGAGGCACACAAACCCGAGTGCCACAATTGACCAGGACCCATCTAATCGTGAACCACTGAAGCCATGGGCAAACGTCAGTGCAAACAATTACATAATACTACAAAGGACATCATGGTAACTCCAGAAGAGAGTGGAGATCCTACAAATACAAGACCTGAACTGAGCAATGAGGAGGAAACAGAAGGAAGCAACACCAAAAATTCCTTTTTGATGATCATCGAAGCTCTCAAGGAAGATATGAAAAAAAGCCTTAAAGAAATAGAAGAAAATACAAACAAAAAATTGGAAGAGATGAACAAATCTATGAAAGAAACATGCCAGGAACTAAAAGCTGAAATGGAAGCAATATAAAAAGCACAAAATGAGGCAAAGATGGAAATAGAAAATCTGAAGAAAAAAGCTGGAACCACAGATACAAGCATAACAAACAGAGTTCAAGAGATGG